>LFYR01000907.1:135161-229066 GCA_001185155.1 Zostera marina | reverse complement strand
TGGTCTCCCTTATGTTGGCGCCAATTTTTTAGGACCAACCAAGTTGGACGCCCTAATGTTAGTGCCAAATTTTTATGACCCGTCCCTTTCTCACTCACGCATACTACTAATCATTCCTCCACCTTCTAATATTTGAAATTTTTAGTTTTATGTTTTAGATTGTAATAGACTACTTTGATGTTTTATATTAATTTTAGTTGTAATATAATTTTTTAATTGTAATTAAAGGATTTTTATTTAATAATTGTAAGCACTCTTAGACGGCAGGTTACCTTTACAAAAAAAATTAACATTTTGAACTATTAAAATAAGGACATCTTAGGATGTAAAAAAGTGAACATTTTCAATTTTGAATTATTTTTGATATTTTTCTTCTAAAAATCGAGTTACTAAAAACGTTATATTATAATTCTTCTTTCATTAATGCATCGGTATAATATTTTTCCAAATTTGGATATTTTCAACGATTTTTTATCACAAAATATCCGCGATTTTGTATCAAAAAATGTATACTATTTTGTATAATAAAATATACACATTTTTTAAAATATTTTTCAGATTTTTTTGAAAACCAATTATTCCGGATATCATTGAAATCGTAAATTAATTTTTAACAACTTGTCTACTATGTCCTCATTTATGATTGATTTTAATTTCAATATTTTTGAAAAATGACGTGACAACGTGGGAAAATAATTAAAAATTTATAGTATTTGAAATGCACAAAATTACCATATGTTAATTGTAGCGATTTTCGAAATTTTCGACTCACCGTTGAGCCTCTATTGAAAGTTATCTTATTTTATCAAATAATAATAATTTTTAAATTAGATATCTCCATCAAATAATAATAATTAAATAATAATAATAATTATTGGAGGATTCTCCATCAAAAATATTTTCCCGTTAAAAAATTCAAATTGGTAGAATATAAATGGTCTGTGAACAGCAGTATATCTACCTCTTAGGGGACAGATAAGATGAGACCTTTTTACCATTTCGACTGCTAAGTGAACGAACTAGAGAGACTAAAAGAGATTGAACTAGAGAGAGAGAATAACGTTTACGCACTATATTATCAAGATCTACCCAATTTATACCCTTATTCTCTAATATTACAGCTATTCTGAGACATAAAATTTCTAAAACGAAAATATTTATTCATATATCATATTTATTAGTTATAAAGTTTAACAACCCTCAAATCTAATACAAAACTGCTTTGATACCAACAAAATTTCCTTCATTTCATTATGATGACTTATCATAGTCGAAATCTTTGATGTGTCTGTTATGCAAACACACTGTCCGTTTGTAGCAAAACATTTAGGGATATCAGAGCATTCTTGCGGGGTGATTTTTTCCTTTATGGTCATTTCAACCATAACTCTTTGAGATGCTTCAGTAAAAGTTGCGAGAATGATCAAGATAGATAATATAAGAAGACAATTTGCTGAATGATTTGCCATTTTTTAATATCTTTTTTTTTTTCTATGAAATATTATGAAGAAATGTTGCAAGAAAACACTGAAATTAGGTTGTCTATATAAATAGAGTTGGTATATATAATAAGAGTTGGTATTATACATATTCTATATAATAAGATCTAGTAATTTGATATTATTTGACATTATTTGATATTATTAGATATTATATATATTAATTCATATCCTTTTATTAGGGATGTAAATGGGCCAAGTTTAGGCTGGCTTGAACTCTGATCCATGAACTTTGTTCGGGTCTACAAGGGAAAAGCCTAGACCAATACTCATTCCATACCCATGAAAATATCCGGATCCAGGTCGTTTCGCCTGTTCGTACAGTTCATCAATAAATGGGTTCCGTAGAACGCAGAAAAAAGCACTTAGTAGACACGACGATCACACTCCTTCAACACGGTGAATTCAGAGATATTTCTCGTACACCCCTTGACTTGGTGAAAATCCATAGATATTTAGCCAAAAGACCTCTCTAGCAGTGAATTCAGAGGTATTTCTCGTACACTCCGAATTGGTGAAAATCCAGAGATATTTAGTCAAAAAATCCCTCCGGCAGTGAATTCATAGGTATTTCTCCTACACTACCTCGGCTTGGTGAAAATCCAGAGGTATTTAGCCAAAACACCCCTCCGGCGGTGAATTCAGAGGTATTTCTCGTACCCCCTCCCGACTTGATAAAAATCCAGAGGTATTTAGCCAAAACACCTCTCTGTCGGTGAATTCAGAGGTATTTCTCGTACACCCGCCCGACTTGGTGAAAATTCAGAGATATTTAGCCAAAAAAATCTCTCCGGCAGTGAATTCAGAGATATTTAGCCAACGGAACTACGTGTTTATAGTCCAACCCTGATCAAGGGCGACTTTTGTTGGGTCATCAAGGCCAAAGCGACAAGATGAATTGACTCACTATCAGAGTCTGATTCTGGCCAAAGCGGCAGAATTTATTGATTCACTATCAGAATCTGATTCAATATTAGAATCTAGTTCAATATTATAACTAATGTTTATAGTCAACTCTGATCAAGAGCGACTTTTTGTCCGCAACGACGGTTACCCCATCAAGGCCAAAGCGACAAGATGGGTTGAGATCATTAAGGCCAAAGCGACAAAATGATCTCTAGTCTATCAAGGCCAAATCGACAAGATAGATTGACTCACTATCAGAGTCTGACTCACTATCAGAGTCTGATTCACTATTAGAATCTTACCTGCAAAAAAGAAAACATTCTGCAAAACAACTAGATCAGTCCAAAACGCATATTATTATTGACTTATTGAACTTACCATGCGATTTTACCTTCCGTAATGTCCCTCCTTTGCTCAAATGAATCCTTGGTAAATCTGGCAGAAGCGACAGATTTACCATGCTCAATTTTGACAACTTCCGGCCAAAGAGACAGAAGTGTCAGGAGAGTTTGTGATACTCCCCTTGAAACGTGACGACTTCTGGCCGAAGCGACAGAAGTGTCGGGGGAGCTTGTGATACTCCCCCTGAAACGTGACGACTTCTGGCCGAAGCGACAGAAGTGTCGGGGGAGCTTGTGATACTCCCCCTGAAACGTGACGACTTCTGGCCGAAGCGACAGAAGTGTCGGGGGAGCTTATGATACTCCCCCTGAAATGTGACGACTTCTGGCCGAAGCGACAGAAGTGTCGGGAGAGCTTGCGATACTCCCTCTCAAAGTGAACTTAATCGTGTAATCCCGAAGAGAAAGCTTGTCCTGTCGTAGTGCCAGTAACGCATTGGGCGATGAACTTCGAAGAGAGGTCCGCAAAGCTGGTAACTGAGCCAGCTGGCAGACTAGAAAATCACCAATAAGCGATGCCCTTGAGAGTGCCGGGGAATGCCCGACACAGCCCGTTATCGGTGGTCTGCGGTTCCAAGATATTAAGGTAGAAGTTGATGTGATCTTTTGGATCACTCGAACCGTCATACGCTTTAATTCTGGGTACTCGCCAGGTTGGTGGAAAGGATCCTTCCAAAAGTTCTACGTGAAATGGAGCACTTTTGATCCTTAGAAACTCGTTCGGACAACTGACAATTGGGTCTTCGGCCAGTTTCCGACGAAGATCTTCCACGAATCGAGTGGTAAGAGTCTTTTCAGTGCGACTCTTACTAGGTCCCGCCCTTGACTTAAGGTGGGAACTTTTTTCTTCTTCTCCGAAGATGGAGAATATTAAGACCCAGATTCACCCGCTCCTTCGCGGATGATGGTCTTCTGACTCCTTGATTTCTCGAGGTTGTCAACTCTCTTCTCCATGTTATCCATGAAGTTGATCAACCTCGATTCCAGAGTGGGAGGAATCTTTTGGACCATTTCCTCTCTGATCTAAGCCGGAGCTGAATGTGTCTGAGAAGGAAGGTTAGACCGAGCTTCCTCCAGCCTCTTTGGCTGAGGAGGTTTAGTTTGTTCCTCTTCAGGCCTCAATGGCCTTTTACCCTTATTTCTCAAAGGGTAGTCGTGCTTTTGCTTTTCTTGAGCCATTAGTAACAAAAGCGGAGTAGTTCCAAAACGTAGTGGTGACTTGACCGAGCATGCTCAAAAACAAAGAAAATCGGCGATTTAGGGGTCTAAATCGACGATTTTGACTTTTGGATATTTTTGAACAGAGCCGTGGACGGCACTATTAGCTAACAGACGATATTCCGGATCGACGATTCTTAGGGTGAAGTCGACAATTTCTAAGGAAATCCAACCGGATCTTCAGGCAAGAATTGATGATTTTCGATCTAAATCTCCGATTTAGATGACAAAGTCAGCGATCCCTCAGGGACAGCTGATTACGATTTAATTGACAAAGCCAGACTTTGCAAAAAAAATCACGATTACGATGGGATACCGGTGGTTCGGTAATCCCATAGACGGCGCCAGCTGATGAAGCACTGAATCTACTACCAAAAGGCTTGTGGGGTTGCGAGGAGGGCCAGAGGCTCTGAAGTCCACGTCGCGTGCTCTACGTCAAGTGATTCTGTCGGTCCACCTCCGGAATGCCCAGATCTGATTTTCGGATTCTGCGACTACACATCACGTGAAAAAAGTTTTCTCTACGAATACAAAAAAGAATAATTTCCCAACAGTGCAAGGAATATTTTCTGGGAGAAGTCTAAACAGGCATTCCGAAAACCACCTCCGGCAGCACGATTTTCTGCAGAAAAATCGTAAAAAAATTACGGAATTTTTTGCTAATTTCAAACTTTGGGGGCTAGTAGTACTGCTCAAGGGGGTAACAAAACAATAAAGAAATATTATACAAAAAAATTTCTATTTTGTGACACCCGAGGGGACAGGTACCTACCCATAGCTTCCAACATTTCGGAAGAACTTCCACTCGTAGTCTGCTGCTTCGACCCGATAGAAGCAACCATCCCATTTATGGCTCCTTTTACTAAGGATCATAAAAAGAAAGCTCCTGCTACTGCTACTGAAGTAGGATTTTGGTAGGAGGGTTGATTCTTGTACTGTACCAACCTCTAATGCACCACTGTCGGCACATGAGGTGCCCTCATCGCTACCCGGACCAAATGGGGGAGTGAATCTAACTCCTGCGCTAGAAGAGAGGTTGATTAACTTTATGGATACCATAGAAAAAAGATTTAGCAACCTCGACAAAGCGAGGAGCCACAAGACCATCATCCACGAAGGAGCGGGTGAATCTGGGTCTTACTATTCTCCATCTGCGGAGAAAAAGAGGAAATCTCCAGTGCCTCCTAAAGCAAAGACTGGACCTAGCAAGAGTCTCTCTGACAAGACTCTTACAACAAGGTTCGTGGAAGATCTCCGTCAGAAGCTGGCCGACAATCCGGTCGCCAGCAGTTCGATCGAGTACCTGAGAATCAAAAGCGCTCCTTTTCACAAGGACCTTTTGAAAGGATCTTTTACACCAACCTGGCGGGTACCCAAGATAGAAGCGTATGACGGTTCGAGTGATCCAAAAGATCACGTCAAACTCTACCTTAGTGTCTTGGAACCGCAGATCACCGATAACGGACTGTTGTGTCGGGCATTCCCCGGCACTCTCAAAGGCAGCGCTTATCAGTGGTTCTCTGGTCTGCCAGCTGGCTCGGTCTCCAGCTTCGTGGACCTCTCTTCGAAGTTCATCGCCCAACATGTGGGGATGATCAGAATAAAACACAGTGTCAATGCACTGCTGGCATTACGACAGAACAAACTATCTCTGAGGGATTACACGATTAAGTTCACTTCGATGATGACAGAAGTGAACGACCTAATCCCGAGTCTGGCCATAGCGGGGTACATGAATGTGCTAGTACCCTACTCCCCTTTGGCTCAGAATCTTACGCTCCATAAAGTGGAGACCCTGCCCGACCTCTTCCAACGAGCTCAATCGTTCATTGAGATAGAAGAGGAGAACAATAATAAGCTGGACGGAGTCGAGCCGCCCAGTCGGAAAAAACCTCGTTATGCTAAAGAAGATACATACGAGGATACAAGTTACCAGTCTGAAACCTCGACTAGTCCTCCTCGATACAGAGAGGAGCTTCTCATCAGCAGTTATGACCAAAAAAGTCATATCTCATACTCTCAGTCTGGTAACAGTTATGGCCACGAAAGCCATAGCTCACACTCTCGGCCCAGTAACAGTTATGACCATATGTCACGCTCTCAATCCTATGACAGTGATGGCAACCAGAGCCACAGTTCACACTCGCAATCAAGTGCATCACGCAAGTAGTGAGGATCGAACTATCACCTGTTAGGAGATAGGATTGGCCAGAGCAACCATGCAGGCTATGCTTCTGTCAGTGGAAACCAGAGACCAAAAAACACATTAATTCTTTTGTTTGTCGCTCATACTATTCTCATGTATTCTCAATAGCGATATTATTCTAAATAAATCTCCCTTTAATCCATAGAGATATATGCAGTATCATATTTAGAATAATCACCCGTCGCTTTAGACAGATCAATCATTCATCGCTTCGGCTGGATGACGTCCGTCTCTTCAACCTCATATATCATCCATCGCTTTGGTTGGATGATACCCGTTGCTCAGACCTAGCTTACGACCCACAAGTTTAAGTGATGGTCACAAAATCATGTCCTAAGTACAAATGAACCTAACCCCAAGAGGTTCTAAGTACAAACAACACTTCGAGGGAGAGTATCACAAACTCTCCCGACACTTCTGTCGCTTCGGACAGAAGTCGTCACGTTTCAAGAGAGAGTATCACAAGCTCTCTCCAACAACAGGGTTCAAACTTAAGTTGTAATTGTAAATTACGAACGTAACCCTCGAGTTTGAAAAATTTGCATCCTTCGGATTTATCATTCGTACTATCTTTTACAACTCTACGTTAATCTGGAGGTATAAATTATCCGCAAATTTAACCGTAGGCTGAGCTACGGTTCGTACGACCAAGTCTACGCCCAGAGTGGCTAGCAATAGGGTTAGCAGAGTCTAATTTACGTCCAGAGTGGCTAAATTACGACTTGTGAATCTAGTTTCGGGCCTTAGTTACAATTTAAAGGGTAATTTATATGAACGATTAGCAAAGAAAAAACAAAAGATAGTCCATTAACAATCACTTCGAGGGGGAGTATCACAAACTCTCCCGACACTTCTGTCGCTTCGGCCAGAAGTCGTCAAATTTCGAGGTGGAGTATCACAAACTCTCCCGACACTTCTGTCAATTTGGATAGAAGTCGTCACATTTCGAGGGAGAGTATCACAAACTCTCCCGACACTTCTGTCGCTTCGGACAGAAGTCGTTACATTTCGAAGGGGAGTATCACAAATACTCCCGACGCTTCTGTCGCTTCGGTCAGAAGTTGACACATTTTCAATAGAGAGTATCACAAGTACTCCTAACGCTTCTGTCGCTTCGGTCATAAGTTGTCACATTTTCAATAGAGAGTATCACAAGTACTCCCGACGCTTTTGTCGCTTCGGCCAGAAGTCGTCACATTTCAAGGGGGAGTATCACAAGCTCTCCCGACACTTCTGTCGCTTTGGCCAGAAGTCGTCAAATTTCGTGGGGAGTATCACAAACTCTCCCGACACTTCTGTCGCTCCAGCCAGAAGTCGTCAAAAATTGAGCACGGTAAGATCTGTCGCTTCGGCCAGATTTACCAAGGATCAATTTGAGCAAAGGAGAGGCATCAAGGAAGGTAAAATCGTACGGTAAGTTCAATAAGTTAAATATGTGTTTTGGACTGATCTAGTTATTTTGAAGGATGTTTTCTTTTTTGCAGGAAAGGTTCTAATAGTGAACCAGACTCTATTAGTGAGTCAGACTCTAATAGAGAGTCGGCCTGTCTCGTCGCTTCGGCCTTGATAGACCAGAGGTCATTTTGACGCTTCGGCCTTAATGATCTCAAGGGGGGAGTATCACAAGCTCTACTCGACACTTCTGTCGCTTCGGCAAGAAGTCGTCAAACTTCGGGGGGAGTATCACAAGCTCTTCCCGACACTTCTGTCGCTTCGGCCAGAAGTCGTCGAAACCCAAGGGGAGTATCACAAGTTCTCCCGATACTTCTGTCGCTTCGGCCAGAAGCTGTCACATTTTTTAGCATGATAGATCTGTCGCTTCGGCCAGATCAATCAAGGATTTATTGAGCATAAGGAGAAGCAGCATGAGAGGCAGCTCCAAACGGCAAGGTCAGTAAATCAATAAGTATATCCTTTGGACTGATCTAGTTGTTTTGCAGGATGTTTTCTTTTTTGCAGAAAAGGTTCTAATAGTGAACCAGACTCTGATAGTGAGGCAGACTCTGATAGTGAGTCAATCTATTTTGTCGCTTTGGCCTTAATAGATCCAGTTCCATTTTGTCGCTTTGGCCTTAATGGACCAAAAATTATGTTGTCGCTTCGGCCTCAATAATTCTTCTATCTTGTCGCTTCGGCCTTGATATACTTGGAGATCATTTTGTCGCTCTGGCCTTAGTTCTGATAGTGAACTAGATTCTGATAGTGAATTCACACATTCTATCGCTTCGGTCAGAATCAGATTCTGATAGTGAATCCACGAATTCTGTCGCTTCGGCCAGAATCCACGCATCTTGTCGCTTTAGTCTTGATGATGACACAGCAAAAGTCGCTCCTGATCAGAGTAGGAACTATAAACACGTAGTTCCGTTGGTCTGGAACTAGATTCTGATAGTGAATCAATCCATCTGATTGTGCATGGATCACGCGAAGTCATTGTGTCGCTGTGAATGCAATGACTCGATCCCATCTTGTCGCTTTGGCATTAAGTCGGATCACACAAAACCTTGTTAGGGGGGTGGATACTGGCGGTATACGCATGTTTCTTGTGCTCTCTTCAGGGAGGAGTACTGGTGAGACATGCCTGATTACGTCAGTCACTCCCAGCAACATCCTTCAACAAGAACTAAGGTTCCGTCGCTTTATGCCGGACCCCCAGAGAGATCCACGGTTGCGGGCAAGTGTCTACGTCAAGTACACAAGTCAACACTGGGAATCGGCGGCTGGGACTACCAAGTCGCCGACTCCAGAGGTGAGCCACCGATCCCAGGCCTCGTTTGTTAGTTCTGGTAGGCTGCCAACCTGGCTTATAGGGAATCGATGGCTTCACCCTAAGTCGCCGACTCCCAGCCGTTACATGGCTTGGCCCACGCCATTATGGCACCTTTAATAGGGCACCATAATAGCGTGGGCCCCACGGGTAATGAATGAGAAACGTCCTCAGGACCTTATTAAAGGGGCCCTTGGGAGTCCTCATTAATCAACAATTCCCCTCCAACACACTTGACACATACTCCAACCAGAGAAAACTAAGGAGCCTGAGTCGCCGAATCCTACACTTGAGTCACCAACTCCCCTCCTCTATGCTGGTACATTGACGTAGAGCGCGCGTCGTGGACTCCAAAGCCTCTGGCCCTCCTCGCAACCCCGCGAGCCTACTGGTAGTAGATTTCGTGCTTCATCAGAGACAGATCCTCCTTTTTAAGGCCCATCTTGGTGAAGGTGTCCATATAGAGGATGTCCGCGGAACTACCGCTGTCAACAATCATCCTCTCGACACGGGCAATGGGACCGATGTCTGCTTGAATCACGAGTGGGTCCTCATGAGGTTGCAGAACATCGTCCAAGTCCTCTTCAGAGAAGTATATCGACTTCTCTTCCCGGACCCGCTTCCCATTGGCGCGAGGTGTTGATTGTGACATCAGCACCTTCTGAGAATATCCCCTATTCTGGCCAACAGACCCACCACCAAATATCTTATTGATGGTTTTCCGTTGGCGGTCCTCGCTACTGTCGCTGTCCGGCGAAGGAGAGCGTGGATGCTTCCCCTTCGGGTCAGATTTGCAACCGTCCCGTCCTCGGGATCCCTTGACAAAGTTGCCAAGTTCTCCCTTCGAGACTAGTTGCTCGACATAAACCGAGAACTCCCTGCAGTGGTCCGTTAGGTTGCCGTGGTCCTTGTGAAATTTATAAAATCTTCCACCTTTTTTACGGCTACCCTTCGTTGCAAGGTTCGAAGAACGAGCAGGGGGCAGATCCGCTCGGTTCTTTAGTTTCTCAAACAGCTCGCCTTTATTGATTGTTAATGGGGTCCAATCCTTCCATGGTTGAGGTGGACCCTTTGGCGGTTGTTTGGTGGTTGTTTGATACACTTTGTTATCGTGTTTGGGCTTCCATTCCTTTTAAAAGGAATTAGCCGCATTGTCAGTGTATTTGTTCGAGGAGCCACGAAAATTATTCTTCCCGTTATACCTCTTCTTCTCGTACTTTGGTTTTTTGAAGCTAGTGCCCTTAAGTTCCACTAGCTTGTTTTCATTTTGCTCTTCCACCTCAATGAATTATTGGGCTTGCTAGAAGAGGTCAGGTAAAGTCTCCACTTTATGGAGCGTAAGATTCTGGACCAAAGGGGAGTAGGGTACTAGCCCATTTGTGTACCCCGCTATGGCCAAACTCGGGATTAAGTCACTCACTTCTGTCATCATTGAAGTGAACTTAATCGTTGGTGAGACATGCCTGATTACGTCAGTCACTCTCAACAACGCCCTTCAACAAGGACTAGGGTTCCGTCGCTTTATGCCGGACCCCCGGAGAGTTCCACAAATTCGGAGGAAGTGTCGACGTCAAGTACTCAGGGCAACACCTGGGAGTTGCCGACTGAGACTACCAAATCGCCGACTCCAGGGGTGAACCGCCGACTCTAGGCCTCGTGGTCAATTCTGGTAGACTTCCAACTTGGCTCATGGGGAGTCGGCGACAACACCTCTGGATCGGCAACTCCCATACCTGAGTCGCCGACTCCCAGCCATTACTTGAGTGGGCCCCCGTTATTAAGGCACCCTTCAATAGGGTACCTTAATGGGGTGGGCCCCACGCTAATGAATGGGGTAACGTCCCCCAGGACCCTATAAAAGGGGTCCTTGGGGGTCCTCTACTCCCAAGTCATTCCACTTGACCACACCAGAGCAATCCAAGGAGCCCGAATCGCCTACTCCCAAGAGAGTCGTCGATTCCCCTCCACTTCTGCAGGTACATTGACGTAGAGCGTGCGTCGTGGACTCCAAAGTCTCCGGCCCTCCTTGCAACCCCGCGAGCCTACTGGTAGCAGATTCCGTACTTCATCAGCTGGCGCCGTCTGTGGGACAATCGAACCACGATATCCCGTCGTAATCGCGAAATTTTCTTCGCAAAGTTCAGCTCGATTCCCTTAGGGTGAGTCACTAACTTTGTGTTAAGGAATCTCTGATACACACAGGCAATCGCCGACTCCACCTAGTGAGTCTCCGATTGCGGGTTATTCTGCTAGCTAAGAGTGCTGTCCACGGCCAGACTCTAAAGAAAAACTACCTAAAGCAGTCCCCGATTCCACCATCGTGTGTCACCGATTCATCCTTGTGAATCGTCGACTACACCTGGTGAATCGTTGACTCCATTTGGTTTTTTCTCTCGAGCCTCAATTCAGCTCGAAAGTCAAAAAACCTAAGGCCAGTCGCCGACTCCACCTGCTGAGTCGCTGACTCCACCTGGTTTCTTTCGAGTTAACTCGATCAATACCTGCGCTCCGATTGGAATTAGCTTTTGTCATCTATTGCATCTGAAAGACAAAAGCACGATTACCATCTGAGGAACAAAAGTAAATCCTTAGTGGATCTCGATGGGGCACACACTGAGCATCCTCAGCCAAACATACAAGTTGAGAGGTTCGAGGATGCTCAAACTGATCTGCCCCCTCGGACATCCATCTCTCCCGCTCTAGAAGCGAGGTTGATTAACTTCATGGATAATATGGAAAGAAGAGTTAGCCACCTCGAGAAAGCAAGGAGTCAGAAAACCATCGCCGGCGAGAAAGCGGGTGAATCAGCTTCTCACAATTCTTCGACTGCGGAGAAAAAGAAAGGTCAGGAACCAGAAAAATCAAGAGCTGGACCCAGTAAGAGTCGCACTGAGAGGACTCTTACAACACGATTCGTAGAGGACCTCCGTCGGAAGCTGGCCAACACTCTAGTCATCAGCAATCCGATCGAGTTCTTAAGAGTCAAAAGCGCTCCTTTCCAAGAGGACCTTTTGAAGGTGGCCTTTCCACCAACCTGGTGGGTACCCAGAATAGAGTCGTACGATGGTTCGGGTGATCCCAAAGATCACATCAACCTCTACCTCAGTGTTCTGGAACCGCAAACCACTGACAACGCGCTGCTGTGTCGAGTATTCCCTGGCACTCTTAAGGGCAATGCCTATCGGTGGTTTTCCGGTCTACCAGCTGGATTAGTCTTCAGCTTTGCAGACCTCGCGTCCAAATTCATCGCCCAACAAGTGGGGATGACTAGGATCAAACACAGCGCCAATGCACTGCTGGCGCTACGATAGGACAAACTGTCTCTTAGGGATTACACGATTAAGTTCACTTCAATGATGACAGAAGTGAGCGACTTAATCCCATGTCTGGCCATTGCGGGATATACAAACGGGCCAGTACCCTACTCCCCTCTGGCCCTGAATCTTACGCTCCATAAAGTGGAGACCTTACCCGACCTCTTCCAATGAGCTCAATCATTCATTGAGGTGGAAGAGCAGAATGAAAACAAGCTAGTGGAACTTGAGAACACTAGCTTCAAAAAACAAAAGTTCGAGAAAAAGAGCTACAATGACTCCTCGAACAGATACACTAGCGATGCGGTTGATTCCTTCAGAAAGGAATGGAAGCCTAAACGCGATAACAAGGTGTATCAAACATCCACCAAACGGTCGCCAAGAGGTCCACCTCAACCATGGAAGGATTGGACCCCACTAACAATCAGCAAAGGCGAGCTGTTTGAAAAACTGAAGAACAGAGCGGATCTCCCCGCTCCTCGCTCTATGGACCCTGCAACCAAGGATAGCCGTCAAAAAAGTGGAAGATTCTGTAAATTCCACAAGGACCACGGCCATCTGACGGACTATTACAGGGAATTCTCGCTTTATGTCGAACAATTAATTTCGAACGGCGAACTTGACAACCTGGTCAAAGGATCCCGAGGTCGAAACGATTGCAAGTCTGACACGAAAGGGAAGCGCCCACGCTCTCCTTCACCAGACAACGACAATAGCGAGGACCACCCACGGAAAACCATCCACATGCTATTTCTTGGTAGATCCACAGGAAGGCTAGCATAAACTAAGAGGAATATAAATAAGCTGTCACCCAAAAGTCCTTGCATCTGGGACACGGGCAACATACAGCAACATTGCGCTTAGTATTGAGCACGTTAGAGTCTCTTAGTCTATATATTAGTAGAAAAATTAGATTTTACTGTTGTAATTTACATTCTCAATAAAATTTATCATCTACCTACGACTCTAGCTAGCACCCCACACTATGAATCTATTTCATCGCTATCGCCTTAATAGATTAAAATCGTTTTTAATACATTACGATTCAACCCAATCTTGTCGCTTCAGCCTAGATATGGGTCCAAAAAGTTGCTCTGTCGCTAAGGCCAGAGTTCAACCACACACTAGGGTCTAAAGGTAGAGTCCTAGATAGTTGATAGGTACAAGTGAGCCCAACCACAAGAGGTTCTAAGTACCCACCACACATACCAGAATCTATTATATCGCTACGGCCTTAATAGATTAGTAATCGTTTTGCCACTATAGCCTTAACGATTCAACCCCATCTCGTCATTACGACCTTGGTGCGGGTCAAAAGTTGCTCCGACATTTCGGCCGGAGTTGAACTACATGGTAAGGAATCTAGAGTACAATTTTAGAGTCTTAAGGTTTATCATATCGACATTGCAATCTTTTGTTATCTTCTCCGATATTTTTTGGTTTTCAACTTATTAGTTTAATCGATATTGCGAGTTTTTATTAGTTGTGAAGTTTAATTTATCTTCGTGAATTTAACTGTAGACTGAGCTACGATTCGTAGGACCAAGTCTACGCCCAGAGTGGCTAGCGATAGGGTTAGTCTAATTTACGTCCAGAGCAGCTAAATTACGACTCGCGAATCTAGTTTCGGGTCTTAGTTACAATTCAGAGAAGTAAAGTAAATAAACAATTTACGGAAAGAAAGCAAAAACGATTCATTAATAATAGAAGTTCAAAAGATTACAAAAATGATAATAAGATTACAAAATAAATCTAAGGACTAAAAAGATATCTATTCTTGAGCAGCTTCGTCCTTCATCTTGTCCAGAGCATCCTTGTTCTTCTCAAGTTCCTCAGGATGCTGCTCTACCCATGCCATTATATCCGTAATGTAGTCAGGGGTAGAGCGGGAAACACGGAAGGACCAAAGAAGATGAGATTTTGAAGTTGGTCGGATTGGTATCGCACGTCCAACTCCAATCCTTCAGCTTTCCCGGAGAGTGCAGACTTGTCCTTCTTAAGCACCAAGATCTCCTCTTCTGCACTAGCCAGCTCACTCTTCAGCCCAGTAGTCTCTCCTTGGTATTGGGCGACATGCTTTCTCAAATCTGCTACAGTAGCCTCAAGTGAGACTACACGCCCAATCTCACCTGCTAGCTGATCTTTTAAACCCTCAACTTCTTTAGTACGGTCAGCAGTGCTGGCTTTCAGCTCCTTGCGAAGTCCCAATATCTTCGCGACATATTCGTCTATCTCTTTCTGCTTGGACTCGATCGTCTTGTCCTTCTTTGGCAGAATGTTGTCGCGCAGGTTCTCCATCCGGGACTTCACGTTCTTCAGCTTGTCTAGGGCCTTCTCGCTCTCCTTCAACTTTGTGTCAAGCTGATTATATCTTCTTGAATCTTATCGACATCATGAATGGAGTCGGCATGGTAGTACGCATGTGCCATATAGCAAGCGGCAAGCATATGTTTGAGTAACTCGCTCCGACACCACCGCCCAGACTGGCCCATGAGGAGTGACATCGCTTCCCTCCTAGTTTTAGGATCAGCATTGAAATCAGGAAGCGACACACCAGAAGTATAGGGCACGTAACCAGTAGGGGGTGGCTGCGCAGAGCAAGAGCTTGATCCTTGCTCGAAGGTCCGACGAGGCTCAGCGCGTTTGCTCTTCTTCCTTAATCGAATGAGCTTGCCCTCTCGGAACCGCTTGCACATGTAGAGAGGAGCGGCGTCGAAGTATAGAAGCGATCTCTTTTTTCCGCCCTCCAGCTCTTTCTCCGTTGGTGGCTCCTGAGCTTCTTCCACATCCTTAAAAGTAAAGTCTTTCCTTTGGCAAAGAAAAAAGGGAACACCGCGTGGCACAGAGTATTCAGTCAGGGTCCGCGCTATCCGATCAGAGGCTTCAATATCCCTCGTAGTCAACCCAATCGAAGCATTCATATGCACTTGTTGGGGATCATTCCACGCTTCCCGACTCCCGGGAAGAAACTCAGAAGTGATAAAGAAGAATTTCTTCTTCCAGTTGCATCTAAAGTTCGTCGGCAGTTCATCGACGATATTCTTATCAAAATGGCGTCGCGTAAATCCGACGCGACCAAATCCCGATTTTCTTTCGTCAGCTTATAGTAATGAAGGAACAAGCTGGCAGTCGCAGTAATCCTCAGGCTCCAACAAATATTCAAAAATCCCCGTAGGATCACGAAAAATCCCGCCGGGAGCTGCGACAGGGACACTTCAAAAGTAAGTAGCACTTCACTAATTATCTCCGGAATTGGTAATTCAGAGAAATGCTTGAAGTAGATTCGTAGAATAGCCTGAAATCCCGGGGGTGGAAGATTCACAGGCTGGTAACGCGATATCCAGAATCGCAAATGCCCAGAGAGTTGACCCCCAATAACAAGCCTCGAGCGTCGCTCGCATTAAGGTTGGAGGGGGGGTTCAGTCCATCAGAACCATCCAAGGTTGCATAAGTCATGACTTGCTCAAATTCGTCGTCCCCGGAGCGGCCTATTGGGAGCAACCTTGGTTCGCCATTCACGGCGACTTCACAGTGAGCGAACCCAGATGGGTTCAAAGCTCCTTCATACGTATCCAAATCGAGGTCCGGATCTCGATTGATGTCCAAGTCCAGGGGAGGTGGCGGAGTTCTTTCAATAGAGCGCCGGCTCGCTCTACGGCGTGGGTTGGGAGCACCACGGTCAACGGGCAAGGCCTCTTCAAAATTCACATTAAGAGGCGGGGGGACCCCCTCATCTTGTTCGGGTACGTAGACTTTGCCCTTGCCGTGGGTGATTCGACTTTTACGTCTGACAGAGTCATCACCCACAGATGACTCCTGGTGCGGGTTCAGTCCTGACACAATGTGACCTTCCGCGTTCACGACCAACGGAGCGGTGCGGCGCGCTGAAGAGTCATCAATCTCCATAGGAGTCGCCGACTCAGGCCCTCGAGTCATCGATCCAATGAGAAGGATCGACGAGTCACGGCCAGCAGTCGCTGATCCAGTGGCACTCGAGCCATGCCCTCGTCGCTTAAAAGATCTTCCCTTTAAGGGCCCAGTCTGTGTCGCCGACTCCACGATGGGAATCGCCGACACAGAGGTCCCGGGAATCTCTCCCAGCTCGAGAGGACCCTCTGGCACGTCTACAAAGGCCCTGCTCAGTGTCGCCGTCTCCTCAAGAGGAATCGCCGACACTGGCGAAGCGCCAAGAAGTTCATGCACAAAGGCACTCATATCCATATCAGAAGGTGGAACTACCGGAGTCGTCGACTCAACCCCTCTGTCAGGAGAGGGAATCGGCGACTCTACGGTGTTCAGCACCTCGTCTAGACCAGCGGTCATCTCAGCAACAAAGGCTGACGTTTCGGATTCATTTAGAAAGTGGGAATCGGGGGAAGACATAGTGTGAGTCGTCAATCCAAAAAATGAAACTAGGGAATCAACGACAGAAAAAACTAGGGTTTTAGGCGATTGAGAAGGGGAAAAGTGTTGTGAGGTTTTGGGGAGAACTCTCCATTATTTATAGCCCCAGGGAAAATTGTAAAAACCCCCTAGAGACTCTGAAATTTACAAAATTTGAAATCGGGAATTGATCTCCAAATCCCCCGTATCACGCCACTGTCGCCGACTCCACAAAGGATTCGCCGACTACAAACATAATCTCGCAGAACTGTGTGATACATTTCCTTATTTGGAGACTTTGCATATATTCCCCGCATATTCTCCAAATATCTCAAGGATCTCCTAAAAGATCCGACGGTTATGCTAGGAGTCGCCGATCCCTAGAGGGAGTCGCCGACTCACAGGGGTAAAAAACAAAATGCCCCCTGAAGTTACCCAGACCATAGGTGTCGCCGACTGGTGGCCTCCAGTCGCCGACTCTGGGTAAAATAATAGCAAAACTGCCCCGAGTGCATGTTTTCAAGGGGGAGCATGAGAAGCCTTTCCGACACTTCTGTCTCTTCGGCCAGAAGTTGTCAAAATTCAAGGGGGGAGTATCGCAAGCTTTCCCGACACTTCTGACGCTTCGGCCAGAAGTCGTCACGTCTCAGGAGGGAGTATCACAAGCTCTCTCCATCGTTAGGATTCCAAATTACAAGGTAACCTTTGAGTGTCGAATATTTTTGATTCATCGTCTGCTCTATCTCTAGTAACTCTACGTTAATCTGGAGGTATAAATTATCCGTAAATTTAACCGTAGGCTGAGCTACGATTCGTACGACTAAGTCTACGCCCAGAGTGGCTAGCGATAGGGTTAGCAGAGTCTAATTTACGTCCAGAGCGGCTAAATTACGACTTGTGAATCTAGTTTCGGGCCTTGGTTACAATTTAAAGGGTAATTTATATGAAAGATTAGTAAAGGAAAAACAATAGATAGCTCACCGACAGTCACATACTTCGAAAAACACTCATCCCAAAAATTTGTGTGTCGCAAAGGCACGTTCTTCGAGGGGGAGTGTCATAAGATCTCCCGACACTTCTGTCAATTTGGATAGAAGTCGTCACATTTCGGGGGGAGTATCACAAGCTCTCACGACATTTCTGTCAATTTGTATAGAAGTCGTCACATTTCGGGGGGAGTATCACAAGCTCTCCCGACACTTCTGTCAATTTAGATAGAAGTCGTCACATTTCGGGGGGAGTATCACAAGCTCTTCCGACGCTTCTGTCGCTTCGGCCAGAAGTTGTCACACTTCGGGGGGATTATCACAAGCTCTCCCCACACTTCTGTTAATTTGGATAGAAGTCGTCACATTTCGGGGGGAATATCACAAGCTCTCCCGACGCTTCTGTCGCTTCGGCCAGAAGTTGTCACACTTCGGGGGGAGTATCACAAACTCTTCCGATACTTCTGTCGCTCCAGCCAGATGTCGTCAAAAATTGAGCACGGTAAGATCCGTAGTTTCGGTCAGATTTACCAAGGATCAATTTGAGCAAAGGAGAGGCATCAGGGAAGGTAAAATCGCACGGTAAGTTCAATAAGTCAAATATGCGTTTTTGGACTGATTTATTTGTTTTGCAGGATGTTTTCTTTTTTTTGCAGGAAATGTTCTAATAGTGAACCAGGTTCTAATAGTAAACCAGACTCTGATAGTGAGTCGGTCTATGTCGTCGCTTCGGCCTCGATAGACCATAGGTCATTTTGACGCTTCGGCCTTAATGATATCATGGAGGGAGTATCACAAGCTCTTTCCGACACTTCTGCCGTTTCGGCCAGAAGTCGTCGAAATCCAAGGGGAGTATCGCAAGTTTTCCCGGCACTTCTGTCGCTTCGGCCAGAAGCTGTCACATTTTTGAGCATAATAGATCGGTCACTTCAGACAGATCAATCAAGGATTTATTGAGCATAAGGAGGAGCAGCATGAGAGGCAGCTCCACACGGCAAGGTCAGTAAATCAATAAATATATCCTTTAGACTGATATAGTTGTTTTGCAGGTTGTTTTTTGTTTTGCAGGCATGATTTTGTCGCTTCGGCCAGAATCAGACCAAGAATTATGTTGTCGCTTTGGCTTCAATAGTTCTTCAAACATTTGGAGATCATTTTGTCGCTTTGACCTTAATGATCTCGACCCATCTTGTGCTTTAGCCTATGGGGTAACCGTCGTTGCGGACGTAAAGTCGCTCTTGATCAGGGTGGACTATAAACATCAATTCTGATAGTGAACTAGATTCTGTCGCTTCAGCCAGAATCAGATTCTAATAGTGAATCCACGCGATCTGTCGCTTCGGCCAGAACCCGATTCTGATAGTGAATCCACGCATTCTGTTGCTTCGGCCAGAATCAGATTCTAATAGTGAATCCACGCATTCTGCCGCTTCGGGGGGAGTACTGGTAAGACATGCCTGATTACGTCAATCACTCCCAACAACGCCCTTCAACAAGGACTAGGGTTCCGTCGCTTTATGCCAGACCCCCGGAGAGTTCCACAAATTCGGAGGAAATGTCTACGTCAAGTACTCAGGACAACACCTGGGCGTCGCCGACTGGGACTACCAAGTCGCCGACTCTAGGCCTCGTGGTCAGTTCTGGTAGACTGCCAACTTGGCTCATGGGGAGTCGGCGACAGCACCTCTGGATCGGCAACTCCCATACCTGAGTCGCAGACTCCCAGCCATTACTTGAGTGGGCCCCCGTCATTAAGGCACCCTTCAATATGGTACCTTAATGGGGTGGGCCCCACGTTAATGAATGGGGAAACGTCCCCCAGGACCCTATAAAGGGGGTTCAGCTTTCAACGGAGGTCTTCCACGAACCCTGTTGTAAGAGTCTTCTCAGTGCGACTCTTACTAGGTCCAGCTTTTGATTTTTCTGCATCTGGACCTTTCTTCTTTTTCTCCGGAGATGGAGAATTGTGAGAGGCCGATTTACCTGCTCCTTCGCAGGCGATAGTCCTCTGACTCCTCACTTTCTAAAGGTTGTTAACTCTTTGTTCCATGATCTCCATAAAGTTAATCAACCTCGTTTCTAGCGCGGGAGGGATGGATGTCCGAGGGGGAAAATTAGTTTGAGCATCCTCAAACCTTTCAGCTTGCCTGTTTTGCTGAGGAGGCTCAGTTTGTGCCCCATCGGGTACCACTGAGGATTTGCCTTTGTTCCTCATATGGTAATCGTGCTTTTGCCTCTCGGAAGTCATGGATGACAAAAACGTGTTCCAACTAGAACGCAAGTATTTACTAGAACTGGCTTGAGAGAAAAAACCAGGTGGAGTCGGCGATTCACCGGGTGGAGTCGACGATTCAAAGTGGAATCGGCGACTGGCCTTAGGTAGTTTTTCTTTCGATTCTGGCCATGGACAACACTCTTAGCTAGAAGAGTATTCCCTGAACTGACAACTCACTAGGTGAAGTCGGCGATATCCTTGACACAAAGTCAGCGATCTCCCTAGGGAAATCAAGCCGGACTTTGCGAAGAAAATTTCGCGATTACGACTAGATATCGTGGTTCGATTGTCCCACAGACGGCGCCAGCTGATGAAGCACGGAATCTGCTACCAGTGTGGTCACGGGGTTGTGAGAATGACCGGAGGCTTTGGAGTCCACGATACGCACTCTACGTCAAACACCTGCAGAAGGGGAGGGGAATCGGCGACTCACGTGGGAGACGGCGATTCGGGCTCCTGGATGCTCTAGTGTGGAGTGTAGTAAGTCAAGAAAAGATGAGAATGGAGGACACCCCTAGGACCCCTTTTATAGTGTCCTGGGGCATTTCCCCATTCATTAGCGTGGGGCCCACTCCATTATCACTACAAAAAAAAGTAGGCAGTTAGGACGAGCAAAGTTAACGGAATTTCCGTTACAAATAGTATTTGTAACGGAAATTCCGTTAACTTTGGTCCGAGACAAAATTTCCGTTACAAATACCAAAATCCGTTACAAAAATCCGTTACAAATACTCTGAAGTTAAAGTTAACGGAACGAAAAATCCGTTATAAAATTTTTAAATATTTGTAACGGAAATTCCGTTACAAATGAGAAAAATTCCGTTACAAATTTTTTTTTTTGCAAAAAAAAATTCCAGAATTCCAGTATTCCTGTAAATTAAATGCACAATCCTGTAAAATCATTGCAAATTCCTGTAAATTCATTCAATTAATATTAATTCTTGTAAATTCATTCAATATTCAACAAATATTCAATACAAAAACAACATTCAAGAAAATTAACATTCAACAAAACTAACATTCAAGAAAATTAACATTCAACAAAAATAACATGGAAGACCTATTTCGATGGAGGAGTTTGATATCTTTGATCGCTCTGACCTGTATTAATACTTCTATCTTGCAACGATCCACGATCTGAAGGTTGTGGAGTTGTATTTTATTGGGATAAAACTGTTTTCTTCAGGTCTTCAAACATATCAAACATTTCATCATATTTCCTTTTTAAAATTTGATTATCCGGTAAAACATTTAAGATTCATTATGTATTATTTTAAAATTTTATTGACTTTCATACATATACCTCTATTAACTTCTCCATTTGATCGTTCATTTTTTCTTTTCCTTTTTCTTTTTCTTTCTCAATAGATCTTGCATTCATTTCAATTGAAAATCTGGTAGAAGCAGTGCTCGACTCAGCAAATGATCCTCCACCAAGTCCAATGTGCCTCCCTTTTTTGCTTTGAATAAATTTTGAAATGCATTTTTGTTGAATCACCTAAATGCGAAAAATAATATATAAGAAAATAAAACATTTGAATAATTTGAAATAGTAAAATAATTTAAAACATACTTCTTCATTCGTTGTTGGACGTAATTCTTGAATTTCATCACTTTTGTAATATTCAGATACGTTTCTCTATAAAATAAGTAATAAGCTACGAGTAGATCAATAAATTACTATTTATGAACATTATAAAATAAACTAAGACTTACAACGACTTCGTTGTCAGTACCAGAAGAACGAATCAATACATTGATTCGTGATGCCTAAATGTCTTCGCGTTGCAGATTTTCACTTATTGCACTGAAAGGAATTGACCCTGTTTTATGATTTAGTATCTTCTTAGTCCGGTTTGTTTAGTTTATTTTGGATTTTCTCTGCGAATTCATATACAATGTTAAACAACTTACAATATAAAATAGTAAATAATTGAAGTATGGATGTATAAAAAACAATACCTTAAATTCTTCTGTAGTCCATAATTCTTCCACACACTTTTCGAAAGTGAATCGCGATCAATGATGGAGGAAGACTAGCATATATCCTTTCAGTTGATTCATCATCAACAAATGGATCAAAGTATTTTTCCTTTATATAGTTTCGATAACGCCTCCAAGTATTGTTGAGTTTGAATTTGATATATTGATGAGCATTTGGGTAACCGTCTAAATCAAAATCAACCTATATAATAAAAATTGAAAAATTATTTGACTAAAAAAAATCTAAATCAGAAAATAAATAAAAAACATACCTCAATGTACTCGAATGCTTGTCGAAAGCTATGAGATGTTTGTTTCGGCCAGTTCACATTCAATGGAAAAATTGTATGCATTTTTGCGACTTTATTGATCATAGCATTAAATTTCTTACGCAGATGTCCAGTTGGTTGCATGTGCGTTGGCTCCCATTCTATTTTATATCTTTCACCTTGTTTGGGGTGATCTTCTGGATGATCTAAGTTTCTACCTCTTCTATTTGGTAGACTCAATTCTGAAATAAAAAATAATGAGTCAATAAATACACATAAATCAATCAATTATATAATATATACATCGATTATAATTAGTTAGTTACCATCATTATCTCTGAGGTCCGAGTCGGAGTCGGAATTAGATTCACCCATTGTTGTTGGTACTTGAGTAGTTGGAGTACTCGAACCATGATGAGTTGGAGTTGGAATTTGATTTGGAGTTGGAGTTGGAGTACTCGAACCTTGAGGAGTAGGAGTTGGAATTTGAGTTGGAGTTGGATTCGAAATTGGAGTTGGAATTTGAGGAGTTGAAGTTGGAGTCGAAGTTGCAGTCGGAACATGAGTACTTGAAGAAGGTTCTTCATGGTCGACAGAACTTCGTGTAAGTCATCGTTTTTTACTAACCAATGTTTTTTTTGGTGCCATTTATAATCTGTGAACACAACAAAATATTCAGCACTTAAAATCAATAAAAACAGAAAAATAAATAAAATAAAAAATTACTCACAAATAATATATAAGAAATCCATAATTAGGCACTACAAATCTCTAGGTGGCCTTTTCAATACAACACTCCAATCTAATTTTTTAGGATCATCCACATAGAAACATTGTTGTGCTTGTGCTGCCAAGATAAATGGTTCGTCTTGGTGATTTCCAATAGGGTAAAGAAAAGAATATACTTTTCTTCTTCCATCCTTCTGCAAATGTAACTGGTGTACCGAAGTTTCCTTTTCCTAATGCTTTCTTTGGAAGTTTGTTCAACTGAAATTTGATTATACTTCAAAAAATCAATTCTTGAATATACTTTGAAAGTAAAACTAATTATATTTTTGAAAGTATATAATTTTACCTCTTTTAGTATGTTCTCACCGGATCTAATTGGAGGTGTTGTATCCAATTCGATTTTATTATTGAACTTTGATTTTTCTTTTCTATATGGATGTGAAGGATCTAGAAAACGACGATGTCCCATAAAACATGTCTTTTGACTCTCTTTCAAATACAAACTACATATATTGTTCAAACATACACCACATGCCACTTTTCCTTTTGTACTCCATCCAGATAAGTTTCCATATGCTGGATAGTCATTGATTGTCCATAGCAGAGCCGCTCGCATTATAAAAGTTTCTTTCTTCACTGAGTCATAAGTTTGAACACCATCATTCCATAATAACTTTAACTCGTCTACTAATGGTTCTAAATACACATCAATATCATTGCCTGGTTGTTCTGGACCTGGAATCATTAATGATAGAATCATATTTGATTGTTTCATGCACAACCATGGTGGCATGTTGTATGGGATAAGAACAACTGGCCATGTGCTATGTGATAATGTCATTGAACCATAGGGATTAAATCCATCTGATGCCAACCCTAGTCTAACATTTCGAGGTTCTATAGCAAATTCTGAATTGACACCATTTAACATTCTCCATTGTTCCGTATCTGCTGGATGACGAAGTACGCCATCTCTCAAACGATGATCTTCATGCCATGTCATATCAGTACACACCTAGTTTGAATAAATTAAAATATTTTAGAATGTGATTAATTGACGAGTATTTGACAAATAAGAAATCAACAACATGTACATACCTTACTACACATATACAATCTCTTAAGTCTTGGAACCTGTAAATTAAATGCAAAATCCTGTAAATTCATTCAATTAATATTAATTCCTGTAAATTCATTCAATATTTAACAAATATTCAATACAAAAACAACATTCAACAAATACAACATTCAACATTCAAGAAAACTAACATTCAACAAAATTAACATTCAACAAAACTAACATTCAACAAAACTAACATTCAACAAAAATAACATGGAAGACCTATTTGGATGGAGGAGTTTGATATCTTTGATCGTTCTGACCTTCATTAATACTTCTATCTTGCAACGATCCACGATCTGAAGGTTGTGGAGTTGTATTTGATTGGGATAAAACTGTTTTCTTCAGGTCTTCAAACATATCAAACATTTCATCATATTTCCTTTTTAAAACTCGATTATCCTGTAAAACATTTAAGATTCATTTATATTTATGTATTACTTTAAAATTTTATTGATTTTCATACATATACCTCTATTAACTTCTCCATTTGATCGTTCATTTTTTCTTTTTCTTTTTCTTTCTCAATAGAAAGTTGCAGTCGGAACATGAGTACTTGAAGAAGGTTCGTCATGGTCGACAGAACTTCGTGTAAGTCGTCGTTTCTTACTAACCAATGTTTTTTTGGGTGCCATTTATAATCTGTGAATACAACAAATCATGAAAACAGAACGGATAATAGAAGTATAGAACTACAAAAGTAGGATAGAGTTGAAATAACTATAAAATAACATTTAAAATCTTTTGGGTAAACTTAGTGGCAACCTCTTAATGACTAGCCTAATTTTCTATATACAAACAAACTACATTATTTTGGCATAGTAGGATAAGTAACATGAAATCGTATTACAATTTTACTTTAGTTTTCATACATATAAGCAGGGATAAGATATTTTATGAAAATATTACTTTAGTTTTCATTTAAATGAAAATATTTTAGCAAACTAAAAATTTAATGGTCAAATCTGAATTTCATTCTTCTAAAATTTCAAATAGATCATTGGCTTAAATAATGAAGTGGGAAATAAAGTTATTTAAAATTCCAGCAACATATAACATATTTTTGTCATCATCTAGTCAGTTTAGGTGCCTAAATATTTATTATTCTTAGACGAACTTCAGCTAGGTGAGAGTCAACACACAGATAAGGATTTACAAACACATAGACTATTATACAAGAGGCTATTATGCAAGAGAATTCTTCAGAATTTGAGGAGAACTTAGAGATTTATTTCAGGACCAGCATCCCTGCTTAGATTCATACAGCACAAGAAAGAGACATTTTGGTTCTACAGATTCTTATCTATAGTCTATGACCATGTCATAAACCATGGCCACTGGACTGAGGACTGGAGTGGGAATCTGAATTTAATGGTCAAATCTGAATTTCATTCTTCTAAAATTCCAAACAGATCATTGGATTAAATAATGAAGTGGGAAATAGAGTTATTTAAAATTCCAGCAACACACAGATAAGGATTTACAAACACATAGACTATTATGCAAGAGGATTCTTCAGAATTTGAGGAGAACTTAGAGATTTATTCCATGACCAGCATCCCAGCTTAGATTCATACAGCACAAGAAAGAGACATTTTGGTTCTACAGATTCTTATCTATAGTCTATGACCATGTCATAAACCATGGCCACTAGACATGAGGGATGATGCTCTTGAACCATGTCAAAGTCAACAGAAAAAAAGAAAAACATCTATTAAGAATAGAATCAACAACGGAATAATGAAGAACAACTATTAAAAATAGAATCAAGAACAAAAACATAAATAATCGGTGAAGTAAACATATGAATCAAGAATGGAAACAAATCGATCTTACCTGGAGGTGAAATAAACGGAATGGCCTAGAGGTATCGCCGGACTGGAGATATCGTTGCTGCTCGCCGGACAGGAGGTATCGCTGCTGCTCGCCGGACTGGAGGTATCGCTGCTGCTCGCCGGACAACAGGAAGTATCAACGGGAGGGAGTAGGTTGATTTGGGGCTTTTAACTTCAAAACACGATTTGGGGCTTTTAATTTCAAAACACGATTTGGGGCTTTTAACTTCAAAACATGATTTGGGGCTTTTAACTTCAAGTTTTAGGGGTTTTGGTTTTAAAACCCAACATATGGGAATAAGCATGGCTACTTTGTTTTTTGATTATTCCTGTTTTTGATTATTCCTAATTATTTCTGTTTTTGATTATTCCTAATTATTCATGTTTACATATTTTAATATTATTCCTATTTTAAAATCCAACATTCGGATTTCATATTGTTCCTGTCAAACTTTGGAATATCAATGAAGTATGATTTTTCTTCTCATTCTTTCTATTTTTATATACTACAATGTCATATATCTACAAACTAAAACTATATATTTTCAATTTCAAGTGTCATTAAACTTTATAAACTGATTGTAATTCATTAATAAGAAATCATTTTATTTTTAGCTTCTTGCTTAATTATTAACAGAAATTTGGTAACTTCACACAAGTTTAGTTCTATAGATCCAATATCCAACCAAGAGAGTGCTTATGACAATGGACATTTCGTTTCCAGTGTATGTTGGAGGGAAAATTCAGACATGGTTGTCTCTGCAAGCTCTTCTGGTTGTATAAAACTGTTACAGATGGTATAACATCAACTAATAGATAGATAGACAGATGGTATGAGACAGTAATTTAGAGTTGGGCAATAAAGGATTTATGAGTCATTAATGGAGAGAATCAATCCTCAATCCCTTAATTCCCACAACACTCCAGTTGTAATTGCGTATTGGGGAAATACACAATTTATTTTTCTAAACTCTAAACTATATTGGGGGACATGTACTGGGGAAAATAGGTGATGATTTCTGGATATACTAGTTGAGATTTTAATTTCGGGAAAAGGAAAACCCAAAGAATTTTGAAATGAAAAGAAAGTGAAATGGAAAACCTAAATCGATATTGATTAAACATTGAAAAAAATTCAGAACCCAAAGATGGGTTGTGGAGTCTAACCTGAGTCGGATGGAAGCCTAACCGAAGTCGTCGACGTTCGCCGGATGGAAGCCTAACCTTGCCGGACAGAACTGGAGATGTAGCCGCAAGTTGCTCGCCGGACAGGAATGGACGGGAGGTATCAACGGGAAGTTGCTCGCCGGACAGGAATGGACAGGAAACGGTGAAGGAAGTTGCTTGCTCCTCGCCTGAGAGGTTGGAATCGCCGGACAGGAAGTATCGATGGGAGTAGGTTTCAGGATGAAATCACGATTTGGGGTTTTAGTAGTTTAGGTTTTTATTTTTATTTTTTTAATTTAAAATATCCATTTAAACTTAGTTGATAACCATTTAAAATAAAGTTAATATATAATTGAATTTTCGAATTTAAAATTTATTAAAATTTTAAAGTTAATATTAGAAATTGATATTTTTTATAATTTTTAAAAAATTACTTGTTGTTAATTTTTAACTTTTTAGGATATATAATTTAAAATAACATTTATAAATGAATTTATAACTTCAAATAACTTTTTTAAATTTAATTTTTCACTTTAAATTTAAAATATCAAAAATAACTTTAATTTATGATGAAATTTTTTTTTTTTAATTTAAAATAAACTTATTTTATAAGTTTTAAAATATCTAATTTATTTAATTGAATTTTAGAATTTAAAAATTAAAAATTATTAAATTAGACTAACCCTAACCTACTAAAGTTAATATTAGAAATTGATATTTTTATAATTTTAAAAAAATCACTAATTGTTAATTTAAAATAACTTTTATGATTTAAAATAACTTTTATAATACTTGAATTTGTAACTTTAAAAATTAAAATACCTTCTTTAAATTTATTTTTTAACTTTAAAATTTAAAATATCTGAATGAACTTGAATTTATAATTTTTATAATTTAAATTTTTATAATTATCTAATTATAATCTAACTTTAAATTTTTTATAATTTATAATATCTAAAAAACTATAATCTAACTTCTTCTAACCCTAACTTCTAACTCTAACTCTTACTTTTAACCCTAACTTTTAACTCTAACACTATCTAAATATGTATATATACTTATTTTTACTAATTTTTGTTAATATTTATTAATTTCTATTAACCCTAACACTAACCTTAACCCTAACCCTAATTATTTACATTTACTCTAACCCTAACCCTAATTATTTACATTTACCCTAACCCTAATTATGAAAATTATTAAATAATTGCTATTTGTAACGGAATATCCGTTAAAAATAGTTAAAAAAATCCTTTACAATATATAAGTCCATCTTGATATCTAGTATTTGTAACCGAAATAGCAAAGTTAACGGAAATTCCGTTAACTTTGGTAATAAGTATTTGTAACGGAAATTCCGTTAAATTTGCTTCGTCCGAACTGCCTACTTTATTTTGTAGCTAGTTCTAAATAGGAAGTTTCTAATCTTTGATAATCATAAATGTTAACCTGGTTATCTGAGTCGTTGGCCATCAAACATTCAGCAACCTCGGAGTCTTCATCAGAGTTAGACCAGCTTACTTGATGAGCAGCATCAGAGTCAGTCCAGTCCTGTTGCATTTGTAACGTATGATATCTTTAAAATTGTCTTCCTTCTTTTCTTGGTTTTGGTCTGACTTTTGTGACCTGTGATGTGCTCTAGATTCTTTTCTTTTCTTGATCAGCCTGTAGAGCTTGGCTGTGATGAGTGCGAGTTCATCCTCATCAGACTATTGTTTTTAGAAGATGCTTGAAGAGCTAGATTTTTCTTTTCATCTTTTTGCTTCTTTTTAGACGTGAACTTCATTTGCTCGTATGCCATCAGATTTCCGACTAACTCTACTACGTGAAGTTTGTTCAAATCGTGAGCTTTTTGGATGACATCTCTTTTTGAGTCATACTTGTCAGGAAGGCTTCTTATAATCTTTCCAACTTGATTTTTCTCACTAACAGGTTCTCCCAGACCGGCTAGATAATTGATAATATTGATGAACCTCTTGTTCATTTCGGCGACGGTCTCTCCTTCCTTCATTGTGAAGTTCTCATATTCCCTGTGAGCATGCAGAAACTTGTTTTCCTTTACATGAGATGTACCTTCATAAATGGTCTCTAGTTGTCTCCAAATATCATGAGCTGTGTCAAATACCCGGATGGAACTATACTCTGATTCATCCAATGCTCCATACAGTGCATTCATTGCCCTTGCATTGAATGTCCATGTTTGTTTGTCGAGAGTAGTCCATTCATCTTCTTTTGTGGTTGGAGGTTCATATTCTTCATTGGTAACTCTCGATATCTCACTGTACAACGATATTATGTGTATCCTCATTTTCTTTTTCCAAAATTCATAGCTGGTTCCATCGAAAATAGGAGGTTTGTTTGATGCGAAACCCTGATATCCTTGATCTACTTGTGCAATGTTAGAAACAGATGTGAAGCTGTTAATAACCTACTTGGCTCTGATACCACTTGTTGGATCTAGATCAGAGGCTTAGGGGGGGATAATAGCCTCTTTTCGGGATTTTTCAGAAGATGTGCGGAATACCTGAGAATACAAGTTAAACGCAAAGATATGTATATAGGTTGTCTGTTCTTTATAAGTTTACTGCAGTATACAGATATTGAGTCCACTTATAAGATTGTGACTTCTATATAACTGTAGTATATGAATACTAAATTATATAGACATACGTGTAAAAGTAAATGAACAGATATATATATTCTAACTTGACAAAAAGTTTTCTAAGCTAACTGTAGTATATGAATACTAAGTTATCTTCTAAGCAAGAAAATAATATAAGTTAAAATATTTAAGTATACGTGACCAGATGACCTGATATATTTGTACTGAAAATAACCTCAGTCAATGACCAGATAACTGGATAATGGATCTCTTTTTAGTTGTTTTTCATCTTGTTAGAAATAGAAAATGTAAAGTAAAAGAGACACAAAGATTTTTATATTGGTTCACCCAAACAAGGGCTAATCCAGTTCCGATGAAACACGGAGATCACTAGCCTGAAGGTAATAGCGAAACCTCTGTCAAGCTTTAAGGCTAAACGCTTGTGAACCGCCTAAGAGTATCAAGGAACTCTTAAAAACCTCTTCCAAGTTTAAGGCTAAACGCTTGTGAACACTCTAAGAGTATGAAGGGACTCTTAAAAACTTCTGCCAAGCTTTAAGGCAAAATCCTTGTGAACCACCTAAGAGTATTAAGGAACTCTTAAAACCCTTGAACCTTTAAGGCAGATTCGATCAAAGAGTTTTCCTAGAAACTCTATAGAACCACACTGAGTTTTATGGTTGAACTCGTTGATATGTTCTTGGAAACTTTATCATGATTGCACTTCTATACGTTTTTTACATCTTGGGTCTATTTGAAGCTTGAGTAAATAGTTATAGTTTTCACACCTTCTTGATTAACCTTTAAGTCATTGATCAATTTACACAAGAGTTAATGCAACCAAGTAGGCGTGCATAATAAAATATAAGCTTTAATAATTAACTTGATTAATAATGGAGATTTGTTTGATGGAAATAATTAATACTAATCTCACTTTAGTTTAATCATATATCAAGGCAATTTTATCTATATGAGTTTGATAGATTTATTCATGTAACTTTAACTCATATATTTATATATCTTGTTAATTAGAGTTTACTGTATTTATAGTTAATTAACAACTAAATATGTCATTGAGAATCTTATTTCTAATTGGTTATCAAATGTAGTAATGGTAAAAAAAGTAGACGGAGGATGGTTAATGTGCGTTGATTTTACAAATGTAAAAAAGGCTAGCCCGAATGATTCATATCTACTCCCATCAGTCGACCACCTCGTCGACCGGGCGTCGGGCTGCAAATTATTAAGTTTATAGATGCACACTCAGGATACAACCAGATCCCCATGGCCATAGAAGATGAAGAGAAAACATCATTCATATCATATATCGGAATATTTTATTATAAGGTAATGCCTTTCGGATTACGAAATGCAAGTGCAACATTCCAAAGAACGATGGACCAAGTATACAAGGATCAAATCGGGAAAAATATTGAAGTATATGTAGATGACATTTTAGTTTGTTCTAAAAAATCTATACGGCATCTGAGAGATCTTCAAGAAATTTTCAATAACATAAGGAAGGCATGCTTATGTTTAAAATCAAAGAACTGTGCCTTCGGAGTCACAGAAGGACATTTTTTAAGATTCAAAATAACTCCGCACGGAATTAAACCCCGCACGGAAAAAGTAGAAGCAGTAACATCAATGGTTCAACTAAAAACCATAAAAGAGGTACAAAAACTAAACAGACGAGTAACAACACTTAGCCGTTTCCTTTCCCAAGGGACAGAAACACTACAACCTTTCTTTAAATTGATAAAATCGACCAGTGCAAAAATAGTATGAACAAGTGAATGTGACGAAGCATTAGAACGGCTAAAAGAACAACTGAAAAATCTACCAACTCTACAACCACCAGTGGCAGGAGAACCACTCAAATTATATGTAGTTGTATCCGATACGGCCGTCAGCACAGTAGTCATATCAGAAAGAGGAGTACAAAAGCCAATTTACTATTATTCACGCTCCCTTTAGAATGCGATGCGGAAGCAAGGTACCCACAAATCGAAAAGTTAGGGTTAGCTGTAGTAACGATAGCAAGAAGATTAAAACCATATTTTTAAGCACACCTAATCACTATCCCAACAGAATATCTATTACTACAATTTCTACAAAAACCAGATGTATCAAGAAGATTAACGAAATAGGCAGTGGAATTAAGCGAATTCCACATTAACATAATACCTGCAAAAGCAATTAAAGAATGAGCCGTAGCTGACTTCTTGGCAGATTGGGCACCAACACCTACAATAGATAAAAAGGAATGGTGGATAATACATGTCAATGGGTCAGCAAGCAATATCGATTGCGGAGCTGGAGTTGTAATTCAAACACCAACGAGCAAAAAAATAGAGCATACAATGAACTTTGGTTTTAGAACAACAAACAATGAAGCTGAATACGAAGCATTGTTGTCTGGTGCACGACTGGCACATGCGTTGGGCGCTAGACGAGCAAAATTCCATGCGAATTTTCACCTTGTGGCAAACCAGGTAACATACGAGTTTGTATTAAATGAAGATTGGAATGACTTTGTATATAGGGTTGTACGGAACATAATGAAACTCTTTTTAGAATGGGAACTTCTTCACACAAGATGTACGGACAATAAAGAAGCAAATATTTTAGCCAGATTGGGAGCATCTCAATGAAATCCTAGAGGTCGTTCGGTCCAAATAGAACAGCAGAAAGTACCACCAGTGAGACGAAGGAAGAAAAAGCAAAGTTCTAACATTATCGGACAAGGAAGACTGGAGAACACCAATAAAAAATTATATAACAAAAGGAGAAATCCCTACGGATCCGATGGAGGAAAGAAAAATTAGAAACAAAGCAGCATGGTTCACAGTAGTAGGGGAAAATCTTTTCCGTAGGGCAGTAGAAGATAACATTCCCCTACGACTATGCGTAGCACAGGAAGAGGAAAAAGAAATTTTTATTAGCGCCCATAGTGGGGCAAGTGGTCTACACCGGGGAGCTAAGGTACTAGGAATGCAAGTAATGAGACAAGGGTATTATTGGCCCTTGCTAAATAAGGACGTAGAAAATCTAGTCAGAAGATGTAAGGAGTGCCAACAGCACACACATATACAAAGAAGGTCGTCCAGCATAATGAAAACTATCTCTAGACTAGTACCATTTTCCCGGAGGGGGCTAGATATAGTGAGACCTTTTTCGGTGGTATCTAGAGGGTGAATTTTTTTGTTCGTAGCAGTGGATTACTTCACAAAATGGGCAGAAGCCGAACCAACAAGCACAATCATAGAACAAAATGTTATATAATTCATATTCAGAAACATAATATGCAAGTTTGGGGTTCCATTGCAAATAATAACATACAACGGACCACAATTCACAGGAAACAAATTAAAGAAATTTTGTGAAGATAATGGGATAATTAAAACTTAGCTTTGAACCAGTGTACCATCCACAAGCAAATGGACAGGTTGAAGTCACATATCGTACTATAACATTTATATTTAAAAGAAAAGTAAGAGACAATCCAGGGACTTGGGCGGACCTAGTACCAAAAGTCATGTGAGCATATCGAACAACCTATGGACCCTTACTGGACATCCACCATTTACTCTCGCATTCAGAATAAATGCAGTAGCCCCAACCAAACTGGTTTGGCCGACGGCTAGAGTAGAAAATTTCAACCCAACCAATAACAATATGAAAATATTGATGGTCCACGAGAAATGCGAAGAATTGAGGGAAGCGATAACAGTAAGAGACCTAACTTACAAAAGGAGAACCACACGTTACCATAATTAAAATGTAAGTGAAAAAAAGATACACCCAGGAGACCTGGTGCTTCGGAACGGAAGGATGACTGGACTGGAACAAACAAAGTGAAAATTATCTCCAAGGTGGGAAGGCTCGTATGTAGTAATTGAAGAAATCTGTCTGGGAATTTATAAGCTAGCGTTCGAAGATGAACAAAAAATCAAGAGAACATAACACTCAGATAGCTTATCCAAATACCTTCAGTAATATGTTGTAGTATATGTATATAAAATAATAACAAAAAAGCCGGACAAGCATTAAGTCTAAAGGCTCCTAGAAGGTAGTCCGGCTTAGATATATAATTTTTCTTTTTCAAAAAGTATGTTAGCCGTCGAAAAGTCAAGGGATCCTTAGGTCAAAAGAAAATCGCTCAAAAGTCCGTCCGACCTACTCGTCTAAATAAAATTATTACGAAAAAGCCAGACGATATCTAGGTCCAAGGACCGCACATAGGCCATCCGGTATACTAGCCTATCAATCAGCAAAAAGTAACATGTATAAAAAGCCGTATAGAAAAATCGAATGGTACGTATCTATGTCCAAGGACCGCTCGAAGAGCCCTCCGGCCTAAATACAAATTCCAGAATGGTATTACAAGTTAACAAAGCCACCTGGCCCACAAGTAAACAATGCCGTATGGCCAAATCGTGACTTAAATAAAAAAGTGCAAGTTCAAGCAAAAAAAAAAGGTACAAAGTTCACCGAACAAAAACATTTAAGAGGAACTAGCCAAATCATCTAGAGACTACGGCCAGGTAGGATGTTCGTCCAGAATACCATTGACTTTCGACTATTTCCCCTGGTCCTCATTGACAGGAATAACAACAGGTTTTGATGGTATGTGGGATCGCGCTAGGGTGCTCACATACACAAATCTCTAGTATTTCTCTCACTAATAATCCACCCCCTCCCCTGTTGCACATGGAGAGGTATTTATAACCTATCTCCCTGAGCCTACTGGGCCCAACAGTCGTGTTCGGCCCAGGGTCCGTTTGGACGGGCCCTGGTACCAACAGGTTCAAAGAGGGGGTCCTGGAGATTAACCATATCACACTCATGGCGCATCCCATCGACAAAATTGTTGAAACAATACTTCTTATTCCGCTCGGAAACAACCTTCACACGATTGGCTGGAAAAAATGAGCTGGAAAACTTGTTCGTACGGCACAACTTCCAACTCATAATACAAGAACTAGAATATAATCACTCGTTCGAGGCTGGAAGGCGATAGTTGAGAAAGAGCAAAATCGGTATACAAAAGAATAGATCAAAGAAAAGGGGAGGCAGGGAGTTGAAACCTGACATCTGCACAACCAGAATAAAGAGAAGTATAGCCAGCCTGGAGAAGAAGAAGCAAGATTATCGTCGGGAACTCGAACATAAGCAGTGGAGGCCTCGGGAGCAATTATATGCCAGTCATGGCAGGAGGATTTTCGGAGTGAGTAAGGGAGATACCGTCAAGGGTGAGACCATCGATGAAGTTGTTGAGGCCAGACATTGGCGGACGATCAGCGATACGTGGAGGAGGAGCGAAGGTTTAAGAAGCTCTAAAAAAAAGAAAGAAGAATGAGAAGTAATATGAAACGAAGTGGGGTAGAAGCGCATATATATAAAGTATTTTTTATCGGGAAATCGAAATTTAACCTGGGAAAATGTGAAAGAAATGAAATTTTGTCTGAAAGCAAAGAGGTGGATTGATTCAAGCTTGGAGATAAATTAAATACAGGGCGGTACGGAAAGGGAAGAGCGGTACCCAATCGACTCGCAACACGAGGACCCGGTCGTATCTTTTACGGATGATACCTACCAGAGAAACCCGACCAGTACTCCAAGACGCGCAAGCAAGCGCCAAGCGGGGAACTCCGCGGGAAACCGGAGCCGTGCGGAAGATAGAGACATGAGAAAGGGGAAGACCGGTTTTCAATCGACTAACATAAGAACCCGTTCCCATCCCGTACGGATGGTACCTGCCGGAAACACATCAAAAAAATGGTCAGGCAGAATAGAAAGAGCCAAATGGCCAGTTGTGGTTCCAGTCAGAAAAAGAATGACCAATAGCTGGGCGGCCATATGTGTAAAACATAGCTCCATACGAAGAAAAAATAGCCTAGGTATGTACGGACTATACAAGACAATGTTGTAGCGAAGAAAGGAAAACTTGACAAGTGAAATCCAGACAGTTACGTACGGAAAAAATATGGGATCACATGCCGCACGGTAAAAAAATAAGGTGTTGTAGAGGTACCAAGACGACATCATATGAACTAGTAGAGGAGACATTGACGAAGTATATATGGTCGAACGGACAAATGAACGAACCCAAAAGAGCCGGACAGACCAAACATGATCGGAGAGAGGATATGATGAAGCACGAAATCTGCTATCAGGGGCTCGCGGGGTTGTGAGGAGGGCCGGAGGCTCTGGAGTTCACGACACACGCTCTACGTCAAATCCTGTCAGAGGAGAATAAGCGATTCTAGTATGGGAATCGGCGATTCTCTCTGTGAATGCTCTAGTTGTGGTGGAACTTGTATTCTGCCTTGGAGTGACCTCTTAGGACCCTTTTTATAGGGTCTTTGGGGGCGCACTCTGCGGCAGGCATCGCGCCTGTTGCCATAACGGGGCGCATTAATGGCCCATTATGACACAGGCAGACGACGAGTAATGGTCGTAAATCGGTGATTCAGGTATGGAATCACCTATTTAGTGGCAAACTCGACGAGTTCTGAGGGGTGAGATCGGCAGTCTACCATACTAACTATCTGGGTCCTAACTCGACGATTTACCACTAAAGTCGGCAATTTGGTAGTCCAATCGCGATTTACGGTTTAACTCGTCGATTTAACGATGGGAGCCTTCCGGGGCTGGCATATAGTGACATAACCCAAGTCCTTGTTAAAGGGCTTTGTTGGAAGTGACTGACGTAATCAGGCATGTCTCACTAGTACTCCCTCCTGAAGAGAGCACAAGAAATATGAGGATATCGCAAGTATCCACCCCAAGCAAGGTTGTGTGTGTGATCCACATCAAGGCCAAAGGGACAAGATGAGATCGAATCATTGTGGCCACAACGACACGATGATTTCGGATTCATTAAGGCCAAAGTGACAAAATGGATTGATTCTGGCCAAAGCGACAAAATCTAATTGCCACAGAATTACGTGTTTATAGTCCAACCTGTTGGATCGTGTTAATAGCCTCTTTTCGATTAATGCAGATTGTAGTGGAAGATCTGCAAAGCACTCGAAGAAATACAATATCAATATGATAATAATATAATATTGTTAGTAATATTATATTATTATATAACTTTAGTAAATATAATATTGTATTTTATAATACACCGTAATGCTTTTTTTTTCAAAGTTTACTATAGTATATAAATACTAAGTCAACTTATCAGATTAAACAACTGTAGTATATGAATACTATATTATATTATAAGCACACGTTATATTAGAAGCTAAAATATATTATAAATGATCAGTTAACTGGATAAAGACTTTAACTCAAATAATAGTATTTTATAAGCCAACTATAGTATATAAATACTAAGTTCTCTTATAAGCACAAAAGTTGTAGTATAAGTTAAAGTATATAAAAATTAGATAACTGGTTAATAAATTTAACTTTAAGTAACCTCAGATAATGACCAGATAACTGGATGAGGTTTCTACAATAAAGTAGTCAACCTCAGATTGTGACCAGATAACTGGATGAGGGATCTCTTTGTTTCTTTTAACTTATTAGAGTATAAAGATTTAGAAAACGAAAAATAAAAGAACATAAAAAATTTATACTGGTTCAGTCTCAACCGACCTACATCCAGTCTCGTGATGTACCCTCACGAAATTCACTTGCCTAAAGGTATTGGCAAACCTGTATCCTTTACAGGTAGATTACACCTAAGAGTTTTACCAGAAAACTCTATAAAACCAACCAGAGCTTTTACTACGTTATCACGCTCAAGAACCTTGAATCTTTTACAAGTAGATTCCACCTAAGAGTATTATCGGGAAACTCTATAAAACCAACCTTGAAGCTTTACAGGTAGATTCAACCTAAGAGTTTTACCAGGAAACTTTATAAAACCAACCTGAGCTTTTTGGTTCAACTCAATAACTTCACACCTTGGTAATTTTGAGAACAACCTCTCTCAACCAAAGTGGAACACACAACAAAAAGATGTAAGAGTTATGGACAGCACTTCAACTTGACATGGATCACTCAAGAAGATTAGAAGAAGAAGAAGTGTAGAGCTTTTAGAGCTTTGAGCAAAGGAGCACTTGGACACAACCTTGGAATGTTGGAAGCTTGAAAGCTTTGAAGGTGGTGAACGATGAAAATGGAAATGTGGAGCTCAAATTAGAGATTTGAAAAGCTCTTGTGTTGTGGTTAAGTTTTCACTTGGTATGCACCTCTATTTATAGCATGAGCCACTTGATCTCCTCTATTAGATCTTAAATTAATGGTTCCTTGATCTCTCACAAGAATCCAAAATGTGGTGGAGATTCTTTCTTTCTTCAATGAAAATAAGCTCTTGGATTAAGAAACTAAGTTCTTTGATTCTTGAAATAATCCATTTGATTCTTGTTGTCTCCAATGTATGTGAGAGAGCTCCATATGTGTAAGACTATAAGTGGATGTCTTCATCATGTGAGGGTGCATAATCCCATGTGAGTAAGCTCTTTCTTCCATGTGAGTCATTCTCTTTGTCCAAGAAACTCACTTTTTTTCAACCCATGTGAATAACCTAATTTCTTCATCAAAAGATGTTAATTCAAACATAATCAAGATTAAATAATAATAATAGTTACATGGTAACATGTTGAATTGAGCTTTTAAAGCATGTTTGTCTCCAACGTATGAGACATTCCTTTATCCAAGAAAATCACATTTTCTCATCCCATTTTTTCCAAGAAAAATATATTTTCTTATCCCATGTGAGTAATCTATTTCCTTGATCAAAGATATTAATTCAAGCATAATCAAGGTTAAGTATAATAATAATAACCACATGGTAAGAAGTGTTGACTTGTTGACCATGAATTAGAGTTTTGACTTTTGTCTTAATTTACATATGGTCAAATAATTCTAGGGTTTAATATGAGCCTAATTGAGATTAGGTTTAATTCAAAATCTCAATTCACCCTATTGACTAATAACATGATTAGAGTTAATTAAACATGATTAACAATATAAACTATGTATCGGCAATTTAGATTCTACACAACCGTGATCAAGTGTGACTTTTGTTGTATCATCAAGGCCAAAGCGACAAGATGAGAGAATTATTAAGGTCAAAGCGACAAAATAATTCTTGGTCTATTAAGGCCAAAGCGACAAAATGGACCTTGATTTATTAATGCCAAAGCGATAAAATAAATCTGATTCTGGTCAAAGCAACATAATCTAGTTCTAGCCAAAGCGATAGAACTAATGTTTCTAGTCCAACTTTGATCAAGAGCGACTTTATGTCTGCAACGACAATTAACCCATCAATGCAAATAAGCGGAATAATGGGTTAGGATCATTAAGGCCAAAGCGACAAAATGATCCTTGATCTATCAAGGCCAAAGAAATAAGATAGATCTGTTCTGGTCAAAGCGACAGAATCATACCTGCAAAAAAGAAAACATCCTGCAAAACAACTAAATAAGTCTAAAACGCATATTATATAGACTTATTGAACTTACCATGCGATGTTACCTTTCGTGTTACTCCTCCTTTTGTTTGAATAAATCCTAGATAAATCTGGCCAAAGCGACAGTTTTACGGTGCTCATATTCGACAACTTCCGACCGGAGCGACAGAAGTGATGGGAAGAGTTTGTGATACCCTCCCCTTGAGTACCTGCATAAAACGTGACAACTTCTGACCGAAGCGACAGAAGTGTCAGAGAGAGTTTGTGATACTCCCTCCCGAAATGTGACGATCTCTAGCCAAAGCGATATAAAAAGTCACTCTGTCACTTTGGCCGGAGTTGGACTATAAACTATAGTTCTATTGCTTTTGCTAAAACTAGATTCTGTCACTTTGGCTAGAATCAGTTCTATTTTGTCGCTTTGGCCTTAATGAATCAAGAATTATTTTGTCGCTTTGGTCTTAATAATTATCTTGTCGTTATGGCCCTGATGAGCATCAAAAGTCGCTCTGTCGCTATGGCTAGAGTTGGACAATAAATCGTAGTTCTATCGCTTTGGTTAGAACCAGATTTTGTCGCTTTGGTCGGAATCAGATCCGTTTTGTCGCTTTGGCCTCAATGGATCAAGGATCATTCTGTCGCTTTGTCCTTAATGATTCTATCCCATATTATCGATATGGCCTTGATGAGGATCAAAAGTCGCTGAATCGCTATGGCCGGAGTTGGACTATAATTCTGTCGCTTTGGCCAGAATCAAATCCATTTTGTTGCTTTGGCCTTAATGGATCGTGGATCATTTTATTGCTATGGCCTTAATGATTCACCTAACCTTGCCTGGGGGGAGATATTGACAGTACATGCCTGATCACATGCTCTCTTTAGGGGGAGTACTACTGATTATATATGAGTGAACGCCAGTCACTCCCATCAACGCCGGACCACCGGAAGGCTCCCACAATTCTGGAACGATGGTCTTCGTCAAGTCACCAAGTTGAACTAGTGAATCACTGACTAGTACTGTCAAATCACCGAGTTGAGGCCGAGATTGCCAGCACTGGCAAGCTGTCGATCTCGCCTCTCTGAACTCGCCGGTTCTGTCACCAAATCGCCAATTCACCCCCTAAATCGCAAACTTCATGACCATTACTCGGTGCCAGCTCGCGTCATTAATGACGTACCATTAATACCATGCGCGATCACCGCCGCAGATTGCGCCTGGATGGTCCTATAAAAGGGGTCCTCTGGGCACAATCCAAAGCATCAGTTCCATTCCAATCCAGAGCAGAGCACGGAGCAAATATCCAATTATACTATTATAATCTCCTGGAAGATTTGATGTAGAGCGCGCGTCGTGGACTCCAGAGCCTCTTACATCACCTCGCACCACCGCGAGCCCTAGTAGCATTTTCTGTGCTTCATCACATACAAAACAGAGCCTCGTAAAATATCACCACCAAAATCTCAAAGATAAAGAAATAACAAATGTAAGTATGGTCATGGGGAAGGCAAGTATCAATCGAAAAATTGCTCGAAAGGAAAGTTAGGAACCAATCGGGAAGGACCCTACATAATGGGCGAAGAACTCCTACCTAGAACCTATAAGGTAAAGAGGAAGGACGGAAGTTATATTCTCAACACATGGCATGTCGATAATGTACAATTATAGTTAAAAATGAGTTATATATTAAGGATTTTTTTTTGTAAAATTGTTACCTAGCTAGATTTATTATAAATAACAATTTGTTACGAAAATACGAGTTAATAAAAGTGATTGGTTAAAAGATAACAAAAGTGTTAATCTTTTCACAAAAAATATTAACAATCATAAGTAGCTAAAGTATTGTCAAAAAATCTTACCTAGCTATTACAAAAAAGAGTTAGAAATATTGTACATTATTACAAAATATTCATTCTGAAGCATGCTTAGGAGGAGATGGTTCTGCGGAAGATTTCGGCTAGGGGGGATGATAGACACACATCGAGAAGATTCTTCATCGTGGCCTCATCTACATTGTCTTTCTCCACGACAAAAAATTATTCATCCCTGAGCACGGTCTCAGTATCTTCACCTTTTTCCCTTTCCTCCTCCTCTTCCCATTTCTTCCTTAAGTGTTAAACAAGCACAACATTATCCTAGACCCAATGGTGAACTTGAGGAGCGTCAAATTCAGGGAAGACAATTGGGCTAAAATACACTAGCTTATTGTACTCAGTCAAGTTGCTTAAGAATTCAGGGTGAAGGTTGGAATTTGACTATTGTTGGGCCTCGAGCTCGGCAATCCACTCAGCTTACTCAGAATGCTGCTTCACATGCTTTTCTTTCTACTGTCTAAGTTAATCATTTTTAAAAGTCATATCTACAACAGACGGTCTGGAAGTTAGTAGCATATTCTCACTCTTTAGAACATTGAACTCTTCCATCAGGATAGTGATGGTAATATCAGAAACCTCAATAATATTCTTCAGAGTCCCAGACTCCTTCTCAGCAAGGTTCTTGGCAGCTTTGGATTGGACTTGATCCTCCATAGCATCTTTCATTTTCTTTTGAAGTTTAGCAACCATCTTTGCTTTGGCCTCCAAATCCTTACTCAAGGTATTGTTGGAACCTTGCAACATAGTAATATCAGAACCAAAGGAGGAGATAGATCGACATCGAGAAGATTCTTCATCGTGGCCTCATGTACATTGTCTTGCTCCTCGACAGAAAATTATTTATCCCCGATCACGGTCTCAATATCTTCACATTTTTTCCTTTCCTCCTCCTCTTCCCATATCTTCCTTTAGTGTTCAACAAGCATAACATTATCCTAGACCCATTGATGAACTTGAGGAGCGTCAAATTCACGGAAGACAACTACGCTAAATTACACTAGCTCGCTATACTCAGTCAAGTTGCGCTTAAGAATTTAGGGTGAAGGTTGGAATTTGACTATTGTTGGGCCTCGAGCTCGACAATCCGCTCAGCTTTCCCAGAATGCTGCTTCACATGCTCTTCTATCTATTGTATGTCTAAGTTAATCATTTTCAATAGTCACATCTACAATAGACGGTCTGCAAGTTAGTAGCATATTCTCACTCTTTAGAACATTGAACTCTTCCGTCAGGGTAGTGATGGTAATATCAGAAACCTCAACAACATTCTTCGGAGTCCCGGACTGCTTCACAGTAAGGTCCTTGGAAGATTTGGATTGGACTTGATCCTCCATAGCATCCTTCAATTTCTTTTGAAGCTCAGATACCATCTTCGCTTTGGCCTTCAAATCCTCACTCAAGGTATTATTGGAACCTCACAACGTACATAGTAATATCAGAACCAAAAGAGGAGATCTTAATGTTTACCCTTCTGAGCTGACTTCTTACCGAGTCACGTTCTTCCACCATCTTTTGATGGTTTTGGATGCAAGAAAGGGCTTGTAGACCATCTTTGTACAGAAAATTAAGATGTATAAGATAAAGAAATATTTTAGAATATATGCAAAACTAAAGTTAAAGAATGTATAACTTACGTTTGTAAAATTCTGTGCAAACTCTCTAATCAATTTATGCATCCCGCAAGTGAATATTTTCTTCAGTATGGCAGCATTGGCAAGAGTATCAGCTAATATAGGGGACTTTCCGTAGTTCGCAATTGTATAGCCCATGTAACTCAGATACTGGAAATATTCAGTAGATTTGTATTAAGGCTTAATAGCAGCAGGAGCTCTTTGCAAAGAAGATCCAACATGAAACACTTTTTTTTCCTTCTCAAGCTGACCAATAGTCAGAGGTGGAGATTTCCTCTTTGAAGGAATCTTGCTAAGCTTGGAACCATCAGATGAAGATGTGGCATTTCTCTCTGGCCTCAACTTCTCAGAGGATCAATGACTACCTTTTGCTGATACATGATTGATTACGCCAGTTACTCCCATCAATGTCTCTCAACAAGGACTAGGGTTTTGTTCGCTTTATCCAAATCCCCAAAAGGCTCCCACGATTGCAGAACAAAGGTCTTCTTCAAGTCAAAGACCTGAATCACCGATTCCCCACTGAATCGCCGACTTCATGACCGTTACTCGGTGCTAGCTCGGGTCCTTAATGGCACGCCATTAATGCCGGGCGCGATCACCGCCGTGAATTGCACCTGGAGGGTCCTATAAAACGCATCCTCCGTCCATAATCCAAAGCATCAGTTCCATCCTAATCAGAGCACAACACGAAGAAACTCGTCGATTGCACACTTGTAATCGTCGATTCCTCTTGGAAGATTTGACGTGGAGAGGACGTCGTGGCCGGACTCCAGAGCTCTGCACTTCATTGTGAACAAAATCACATCTCTTTTCAAATTGGGCCAGAAATACCCTTGTCGTAGTACTCTCTGGGCTAGGGTTCTTCCTCCTGATGGATTCCGCATACCCCCTAGTGGACCTCTTCTATTATGAATTGGCCTTCTTCTTAGGAAACACATTTCATTAGGGGTCCAACGTATGATTTTTCCTACAGAACATCTCCTAACTGACAGAATCTCGGGATGCACGTTTGCAGTTTTCGGCCCTCATTTTTGTCTTCTAGCATCTTTTGACCTTGTAAATACTCTAGTACTGGTAATCTCCAATATTTGGCCTGACTTGTGACCAGATTGCATGAGGGAACCGAGACTGAGTCTACTAGTATTTCCCTTTGGCCACCGTCGAACGCTGAGACGAGCCTTGCAAGTGCATCTTCCGAGTTATTCTGGCTTCTTGAAATTTGTTCTATTTTTACTTTGTTAAATTGTAGCTTTATTTTATCTAATGTTGCTACATACTGCATTAGCTGAGGCACTTTTGTTGAAAACTCCCCTGTCGATTGCCTGGCTACTAGTTGTGTATCAGTACTAATTATCACTGAGCAGACTCCGAGTGTTTTAACTATCTTTAAACCCTGGATTACAGCTTCATATTCTGTTGTATTATTTGTGTCCGTAAATTGCAGTCTTACCGAGTTGTCGTATATTCTTGGATCTGGAGTTATTATTTTGACTCCTATTCCGAGCCCGTGCTGTAGCTTGAGCCGTCGACTTCCACTACTATGAAATCCGTAATGGCTTATCCTTTGATGGTTGTAGCTAGAACAAAGTCAACGTCGAACTTGCTCAGCTCCAGGGCCCACTTCGTAAGTCTGTATTATTTTTTTTGCCTTAAAAATTTGCGACCAACTAATTTTTTCGCTAAGTGTAGTTCGTCCAAAATTTTACGACCAACTTAGTTGGTCTTTAAAATATAAAATACTAGCAAATAACGACCAACCAGATGGTCGCCTATAATTTCACGTCAAATTTTTGTGACCAACTATGTTGGTCGTAAAATATAAAATACTAGCAAATAGCGACCAATTATGTTGGTCGCCCTTATGTTGGAGGAAATGTATGTGACCAACCAAGTTGGTCTCCCATTTGTTGGTACCAAAGATTTGTGACCAACCAAGTTGGTCGCCTTTATGTTGACGCCAATTTTTTGGGACCAACCAAGTTGGTCGCCCTTATGTTGGCCCCAAATTTTTGTGACCAACCAAGTTGGTCTCCCTTATGTTGGCGCCAATTTTTTAGGACCAACCAAGTTGGACGCCCTAATGTTAGTGCCAAATTTTTATGACCCGTCCCTTTCTCACTCACGCATACTACTAATCATTCCTCCACCTTCTAATATTTGAAATTTTTAGTTTTATGTTTTAGATTGTAATAGACTACTTTGATGTTTTATATTAATTTTAGTTGTAATATAATTTTTTAATTGTAATTAAAGGATTTTTATTTAATAATTGTAAGCACTCTTAGACGGCAGGTTACCTTTACAAAAAAAATTAACATTTTGAACTATTAAAATAAGGACATCTTAGGATGTAAAAAAGTGAACATTTTCAATTTTGAATTATTTTTGATATTTTTCTTCTAAAAATCGAGTTACTAAAAACGTTATATTATAATTCTTCTTTCATTAATGCATCGGTATAATATTTTTCCAAATTTGGATATTTTCAACGATTTTTTATCACAAAATATCCGCGATTTTGTATCAAAAAATGTATACTATTTTGTATAATAAAATATACACATTTTTTAAAATATTTTTCAGATTTTTTTGAAAACCAATTATTCCGGATATCATTGAAATCGTAAATTAATTTTTAACAACTTGTCTACTATGTCCTCATTTATGATTGATTTTAATTTCAATATTTTTGAAAAATGACGTGAGAACGTGGGAAAATAATTAAAAATTTATAGTATTTGAAATGCACAAAATTACCATATGTTAATTGTAGCGATTTTCGAAATTTTCGACTCACCGTTGAGCCTCTATTGAAAGTTATCTTATTTTATCAAATAATAATAATTTTTAAATTAGATATCTCCATCAAATAATAATAATTTTTAAATTAGATATTATTGGAGGATTCTCCATCAAAAATATTTTCCCGTTAAAAAATTCAAATTGGTAGAATATAAATGGTCTGTGAACAGCAGTATATCTACCTCTTAGGGGACAGATAAGATGAGACCTTTTTACCATTTCGACTGCTAAGTGAACGAACTAGAGAGACTAAAAGAGATTGAACTAGAGAGAGAGAATAACGTTTACGCACTATATTATCAAGATCTACCCAATTTATACCCTTATTCTCTAATATTACAGCTATTCTGAGACATAAAATTTCTAAAACGAAAATATTTATTCATATATCATATTTATTAGTTATAAAGTTTAACAACCCTCAAATCTAATACAAAACTGCTTTGATACCAACAAAATTTCTTTCATTTCATTATGATGACTTATCATAGTCGAAATCTTTGATGTGTCTGTTATGCAAACACACTGTCCGTTTGTAGCAAAACATTTAGGGATATCAGAGCATTCTTGCGGGGTGATTTTTTCCTTTATGGTCATTTCAACCATAACTCTTTGAGATGCTTCAGTAAAAGTTGCGAGAATGATCAAGATAGATAATATAAGAAGACAATTTGCTGAATGATTTGCCATTTTTTAATATCTTTTTTTTTTCTATGAAATATTATGAAGAAATGTTGCAAGAAAACACTGAAATTAGGTTGTCTATATAAATAGAGTTGGTATATATAATAAGAGTTGGTATTATACATATTCTATATAATAAGATCTAGTAATTTGATATTATTTGACATTATTTGATATTATTAGATATTATTAGATATTATATATATTAATTCATATCCTTTTATTAGGGATGTAAATGGGCCAAGTTTAGGCTGGCTTGAACTCTGATCCATGAACTTTGTTCGGGTCTACAAGGGAAAAGCCTAGACCATTACTCATTCCATACCCATGAAAATATCCGGATCCAGGTCGTTTCGCCTGTTCGTACAGTTCATCAATAAATGGGTTCCGTAGAACGCAGAAAAAAGCACTTAGTAGACACGATCACACTCCTTCAACACGGTGAATTCAGAGATATTTCTCGTACACCCCTTGACTTGGTGAAAATCCAGAGATATTTAGCCAAAAGACCTCTCTAGCAGTGAATTCAGAGGTATTTCTCGTACACTCCGAATTGGTGAAAATCCAGAGATATTTAGTCAAAAAATCCCTCCGACAGTGAATTCATAGGTATTTCTCCTACACTACCTCGGCTTGGTGAAAATCCAGAGGTATTTAGCCAAAACACCCCTCCGGCGGTGAATTCAGAGGTATTTCTCGTACCCCCTCCCGACTTGATAAAAATCCAGAGGTATTTAGCCAAAACACCTCTCTGTCGGTGAATTCAGAGGTATTTCTCGTACACCCGCCCGACTTGGTGAAAATTCAGAGATATTTAGCCAAAAAAATCTCTCCGGCAGTGAATTCAGAGATATTTAGCCAACGGAACTACGTGTTTATAGTCCAACCCTGATCAAGGGCGACTTTTGTTGGGTCATCAAGGCCAAAGCGACAAGATGAATTGACTCACTATCAGAGTCTGATTCTGGCCAAAGCGGCAGAATTTATTGATTCACTATCAAAATCTGATTCACTATTAGAATCTAGTTCAATATTATAACTAATGTTTATAGTCAACTCTGATCAAGAGCGACTTTTTGTCCGCAACGACGGTTACCCCATCAAGGCCAAAGCGACAAGATGGGTTGAGATCATTAAGGCCAAAGCGACAAAATGATCTCTAGTCTATCAAGGCCAAATCGACAAGATAGATTGACTCACTATCAGAGTCTGACTCACTATCAGAGTCTGATTCACTATTAGAATCTTACCTGCAAAAAAGAAAACATTCTGCAAAACAACTAGATCAGTCCAAAACGCATATTATTATTGACTTATTGAACTTACCATGCGATTTTACCTTCCGTAATGTCCCTCCTTTGCTCAAATGAATCCTTGGTAAATCTGGCCGAAGCGATAGATTTACCATGCTCAATTTTGACAACTTCCGGCCAAAGAGACAGAAGTGTCAAGAGAGTTTGTGATACTCCCCTTGAAACGTGACGACTTCTGGCCGAAGCAACAGAAGTGTCGGGGGAGCTTGTGATACTCCCCCTGAAACGTGACGACTTTTGGCCGAAGCAACAGAAGTGTCGGAGGAGCTTATGATACTCGCCCTGAAACGTGACGACTTCTGGCCGAAGCGACAGAAGTGTCGGGAGACTTTGCGATACTCCCTCTCAAAGTGAACTTAATCGTGTAATCCCGAAGAGAAAGCTTGTCCTGTCGTAGTGCCAGTAACGCATTGGGCGATGAACTTCGAAGAGAGGTCCGCAAAGCTGGTAACTGAGCCAGATGGCAGACTAGAAAATCACCGATAAGCGCTGCCCTTGAGAGTGCCGGGGAATGCCCGACACAGCCCGTTATCGGTGGTCTGCGTTTCCAAGATATTAAGGTAGAAGTTGATGTGATCTTTTGGATCACTCGAACCGTCATATGCTTTAATTCTGGGTACTCGCCAGGTTGGTGGAAAGGATCCTTCCAAAAGTTCTACGTGAAATGGAGCACTTTTGATCCTTTGAAACTCGTTCGGACAACTGACAATTGGGTCTTCAGCCAGTTTCCGACGAAGATCTTCCACGAATCGAGTGGTAAGAGTTTTTTCAGTGCGACTCTTACTAGGTCCCGCCCTTGACTTAAGGTGGGAACTTTTTTCTTCTTCTCCGAGGATGGAGAATATTAAGACCCAGATTCACCCGCTCCTTCGCGGATGATGGTCTTCTGACTCCTTGATTTCTCAAGGTTGTCAACTCTCTTCTCCATGTTATCCATGAAGTTGATCAACCTCGATTCCAGAGTGGGAGGAATCTTTTGGACCATTTTCTCTCCGATCTAAGCCGGAGCTGAATGTGTCTGAGAAGGAAGGTTAGACCGAGCTTCCTCCAGCCTCTTTGGCTGAGGAGGTTTAGTTTGTTCCTCTTCAGGCCTCAATGGCCTTTTACCCTTATTTCTCAAAGGGTAGTCGTGCTTTTGCTTTTCTTGAGCCATTAGTAACAAAAGCGGAGTAGTTCCAAAACGTAGGGGTGACTTGACCGAGCATGCTCAAAAACAAAGAAAATCGGCGATTTTGGGGTCTAAATCGACGATTTTGACTTTTGGATATGATGGGGGTGAAACCGGACCAGTACTCCAAGACGCGCAAGCAAGCGCCAAGCGGGGAACTCCGCGGGAAACCGGATCGGAACTCAAGTGCGCAGGCTCTGCTTCGCTAGGAATCCTTCTTCTCCAAATGACTTGCCTTTAATGAGTGGGGGGTGCCCTCTATTTATAGGGGTTCTTATGGGGGCAATATGGTCATTTGGGCAGTAACCGCCTAACTGCCCAACTGATCAGATTGGGTCCCAGGATCGACTTCCAGAGATCGACTTTCTGGGAGTCGACTTTCCTGGTGATCGACTTTATTCAGAAGTCGATCCCAGGGAAGTCGATCCTCAGGAAAGTCGATCTTCCTAGGATTCGACCTGGGACCTCCCCAACCCTAGAATAGATACCTCGACTCATCTTAGGCTATCCGAACTTCTAGTTGCTGGTAGGTTGTGACCGTGTTCGGGATACTGTATCACCAGTACTCCCCCTCCTCTGCGTATTAGATACTTTGGGATACGTCTTTTAGTACTATGGTCTGTGTGTCGGACCTTGTACTATCAGGATATTTTTGAACAGAGCCGTGGACGGCATTATTAGCTAACAGACGATATTCCGGATCGACGATTCTTAGGGTGAAGTCGATAATTTCTAAGGAAATCCAACAGGATCTTCAGGCAAGAATTGATGATTTTCGATCTAAATCTTCGATTTAGTTGACAAAGTCAGCGATCCCTCAGGGACGGCTGATTACGATTTAATTGACAAAGCCAGACTTTGCAAAAAAAATCACGATTACGATGGGATACCGGTGGTTTGGTAGTCCCACAGACGACGCCAGCTGATGAAGCACTGAATCTACTACCAAAAGGCTTGTGGGGTTGCGAGGAGGGCCAGAGGCTCTGAAGTCCACGTCGCGTGCTCTACGTCAAGTGATTCTGTCGGTCCACCTCCGGAATGCCCATATCTGATTTTCGGATTCTGCGACTACACATCACGTGAAAAAAGTTTTCTCTACGAATACAAAAAAGAAGAATTTCCCAACAGTGCAAGGAATATTTTCTGGGAGAGGTCTAAACAGGCATTCCGAAAACCACCTCCGGCAGCACGATTTTCTGCAGAAAAATCGTAAAAAAATTACGGAATTTTTTGCTAATTTCAAACTTTGGGGGCTAGTAGTACTGCTCAAGGGGGTAACAAAACAATAAAGAAATATTATACAAAAAAATTTCTATTTTGTGACACCCGAGGGGACAGGTACCTACCCATAGCTTCCAACATTTCGGAAGAACTTCCACTCGTAGTCTGCTGCTTCGACCCGATAGAAGCAACCATCCCATTTATGGCTTCTTTTACTAAGGATCATAAAAAGAAAGCTCCTGCTACTGCTACTGAAGTAGGAGCTTCTAGTAGGAGGGTTGGTTCTCGTACTGTACCAACCTCTATTGCACCACTGTCGGCACATGAGGTGCCCTCATCGCTACCCAGACCAAATGGGGGAATGAATCTAACTCCTGCGCTAGAAGAGAGGTTGATTAACTTTATGGATACCATAGAAAAAAGAGTTAGCAACCTCGACAAAGCGAGGAGCCACAAGACCATCATCCACGAAGGAGCGGGTGAATCTGGGTCTTACTATTCTCCATCTGCGGAGAAAAAGAGGAAATCTCCAGTGCCTCCTAAAGCAAAGACTGGACCTAGCAAGAGTCTCTCTGACAAGACTCTTATAACAAGGTTCGTGGAAGATCTCCGTCAGAAGCTGGCCGACAATCCGGTCGCCAGCAGTTCGATCGAGTACCTGAGAATCAAAAGCGCTCCTTTTCACAAGGACCTTTTGAAAGGATCTTTTACACCAACCTGGCGGGTACCCAAGATAGAAGCGTATGACGGTTCGAGTGATCCAAAAGATCACGTCAAACTCTACCTTAGTGTCTTGGAACCGCAGATCACCGATAACGGACTGTTGTGTCGGGCATTCCCCGGCACTCTCAAAGGCAGCGCTTATCAGTGGTTCTCTGGTCTGCCAGCTGGCTCGGTCTCCAGCTTCGTGGACCTCTCTTCGAAGTTCATCGCCCAACATGTGGGGATGATCAGAATAAAATACAGTGCCAATGCACTGCTGGCATTACGACAGAACAAACTGTCTCTGAGGGATTACACGATTAAGTTCACTTCGATGATGACAGAAGTGAACGACCTAATCCCGAGTCTGGCCATAGCGGGGTACATGAATGTGCTAGTACCCTACTCCCCTTTGGCTCAGAATCTTACGCTCCATAAAGTGGAGACCCTGCCCGACCTCTTCCAACGAGCTCAATCGTTCATTGAGATAGAAGAGGAGAACAATAATAAGCTGGACGGAGTCGAGCCGCCCAGCCGGAAAAAACCTCGTTGTGCTAAAGAAGATACATACGAGGATACAAGTTACCAGTCTGAAACCTCGACTAGTCCTCCTCGATACAGAGAGGAGCTTCTCATCAGCAGTTATGACCAAAAAAGTCATATCTCATACTCTCAGTCTGGTAACAGTTATGGCCACGAAAGCCATAGCTCACACTCTCGGCCCAGTAACAGTTATGACCATATGTCACGCTCTCAATCCTATGACAGATGGCAACCAGAGCCACAGTTCACACTCGCAATCAAGTGCATCACGCAAGTAGTGAGGATCGAACTATCACCTGTTAGGAGATAGGATTGGCCAGAGCAACCATGCAGGCTATGCTTCTGTCAGTGGAAACCAGCGACCAAAAAACACATTAATTCTTTTGTTTGTCGCTCATACTATTCTCATGTATTCTCAATAGCGATATTATTCTAAATAAATCTCTCTTTAATCCATAGAGATATATGCAGTATCATATTTAGAATAATCACCCGTCGCTTTAGACAGATCAATCATTCATTGCTTCGGCTGGATGACGCCCGTCTCTTCAACCTCATATATCATCCATCGCTTTGGTTGGATGATACCTGTTGCTCAGACCTAGCTTACGACCCACAAGTTTAAGTGATGGTCACAAAATCATGTCCTAAGTACAAATGAACCTAACCCCAAGAGGTTCTAAGTACAAATAACACTTCGAGGGAGAGTATCACAAACTCTCCCGACACTTCTGTCGCTTCGGCCAGAAGTCGTCACGTTTCAAGAGAGAGTATCACAAGCTCTCTCCAACAACAGGGTTCAAACTTAAGTTGTAATTGTAAATTACGAACGTAACCCTCGAGTTTGAAAAATTTGCATCCTTCGGATTTATCATTCGTACTATCTTTTACAACTCTACGTTAATCTGGAGGTATAAATTATCCGCAAATTTAACCGTAGGCTGAGCTACGGTTCGTACGACCAAGTCTACGCCCAGAGTGGCTAGCAATAGGGTTAGCAGAGTCTAATTTACGTCCAGAGTGGCTAAATTACGACTTGTGAATCTAGTTTCGGGCCTTAGTTACAATTTAAAGGGTAATTTATATGAAAGATTAGCAAAGAAAAAACAAAAGATAGCCCATTAACAATCACTTCGAGGGGGAGTATCACAAACTCTCCCGACACTTTTGTCGCTTCGTCCAGAAGTCGTCAAATTTCGAGGTGGAGTATCACAAACTCTCCCGACACTTCTGTCAATTTGGATAGAAGTCGTCACATTTCGAGGGAGAGTATCACAAACTCTCCCGACACTTCTGTCGCTTCGGACAGAAGTCGTCACATTTCGAAGGGGAGTATCACAAATACTCCCGACGCTTCTGTCGCTTCGGTCAGAAGTTGACACATTTTCAATAGAGAGTATCACAAGTACTCCCGACGCTTCTGTCTCTTCGGTCATAAGTTGTCACATTTTCAATAGAGAGTATCACAAGTACTCCCGACGCTTTTGTCGCTTCGGCCAGAAGTCGTCACATTTCAAGGGGAGTATCACAAGCTCTCCCGACACTTCTGTCGCTTCGGCCAGAAGTCGTCAAATTTCGTGGGGAGTATCACAAACTCTCCCGACACTTCTGTCGCTCCGGCCAGAAGTCGTCAAAAATTGAGTACGGTAAGATCTGTCGCTTCGGCCAGATTTACCAAGGATCAATTTGAGCAAAGGAGAGGCATCAAGGAAGGTAAAATTGTACGGTAAGTTCAATAAGTTAAATATGCGTTTTGGACTGATCTAGTTATTTTGAAGGATGTTTTCTTTTTTGCAGGAAAGGTTCTAATAGTGAACCAGACTCTATTAGTGAGTCAGACTCTAATAGAGAGTCGGTCTGTCTCGTCGCTTCGGCCTTGATAGACCAGAGGTCATTTTGACGCTTCGGCCTTAATGATCTCAAGTGGGAAGTATCACAAGCTCTACTCGACACTTCTGTCGCTTCGGCAAGAAGTCGTCAAACTCCGGGGGGAGTATCACAAGCTCTTCCCGACACTTCTGTCGCTTCGGCCAGAAATCGTCGAAACCCAAGGGGAGTATCACAAGTTCTCCTGACACTTCTGTCGCTTCGTCCAGAAGCTGTCACATTTTTGAGCATGATAGATCTGTCGCTTCGGCCAGATCAATCAAGGATTTATTGAGCATAAGGAGAAGCAGCATGAGAGGTAGCTCCAAACGGCAAGGTCAGTAAATCAATAAGTATATCCTTTGGACTGATCTAGTTGTTTTGCAGGATGTTTTCTTTTTTGCAGAAAAGGTTCTAATAGTGAACCAGACTATGATAGTGAGGCAGACTCTGATAGTGAGTTAATCTATTTTGTCGCTTTGGCCTTAATAGATCCAGTTCCATTTTGTCGCTTTGGCCTTAATGGACCAAAAATTATGTTGTCGCTTTGCCCTCAATAATTCTTCTATCTTGTCGCTTCGGCCTTGATATACTTGGAGATCATTTTGTCGCTCTGGCCTTAGTTCTGTTAGTGAACTAGATTCTGATAGTGAATTCACACATTCTATCGCTTCGGTCAGAATCAGATTCTGATAGTGAATCCACGCATTCTGTCGCTTCGGCCAGAATCCACGCATCTTGTCGCTTTGGTCTTGATGATGACACAGCAAAAGTCGCTCCTGATCAGAGTAGGAACTATAAACACGTAGTTCCGTTGGCCTGGAACTAGATTCTGATAGTGAATCAATCCATCTGATTGTGCATGGATCACGCGAAGTCATTGTGTCGCTGTGAATGCAATGACTCGATCCCATCTTGTCGCTTTGGCCTTAAGTCGGATCACACAAAACCTTGTTAGGGGGGTGGATACTGGCGGTATACGCATGTTTCTTGTGCTCTCTTCAGGGGGGAGTATTGGTGAGACATGCCTGATTACGTCAGTCACTCCCAGCAACATCCTTCAACAAGAACTAGGGTTCCGTCGCTTTATGCTGGACCCCCAGAGAGATCCACGGTTGCGGGCAAGTGTCTACGTCAAGTACACAAGTCAACACTGGGAATCGGCGGCTGGGACTACCAAGTCGCCGACTCCAGAGGTGAGCCACCGATCCCAGGCCTCGTTTGTTAGTTCTGGTAGGCTTCCAACCTGGCTTATGGGAAATCGATGGCTTCACCCTAAGTCGCCGACTTCCAGCCGTTATATGGCTTGGCCCACCCCATTATGGCACCTTTAATAGGGCACCATAATAGCGTGGGCCCCACGGGTAATGAATGAGAAACGTCCTCAGGACCCTATTAAAGGGGCCCTTGGGAGTCCTCATTAATCAACAATTCCCCTCCAACACACTTGACACACACTCCAACCAGAGAAAACTAAGGAGCCTGAGTCGCCGACTCCTACACTTGAGTCACCAACTCACCTCCTCTCTGCTGATACATTGACGTAGAGCGCGCGTCGTGGACTCCAAAGCCTCTGGCCCTCCTCGTAACCCCGCGAGCCTACTGGTAGTAGATTTCGTGCTTCATCAGAGACAGATCCTCCTTTTTAAGGCCCATCTTGGTGAAGGTGTCCATATAGAGGATGTCCGCGGAACTGCCGCTGTCAACAATCATCCTCTCGACACGGGCAGTGGGACCGATGTCTGCTTGAATCACGAGTGGGTCCTCATGAGGTTGCAGAACATCTTCCAAGTCCTCTTCAGAGAAGTATATCGACTTCTCTTCCCGGACCCGCTTCCCATTGTCGCGAGGTGTTGATTGTTACATCAGCACCTTCTGGGAATATCCCCTATTCTGGCCAACAGACCCACCACCAAATATCTTATTGATGGTTTTCCGTTGGCGGTCCTCGCTACTGTCGCTGTCCGGCGAAGGAGAGCGTGGATTCTTCCCCTTCGGGTCAGATTTGCAACCGTCCCGTCCTCGGGATCCCTTGACAAAGTTACCAAGTTCTCCCTTCGAGACTAGTTGCTCGACATAAACCGAGAACTCCCTGCAGTGGTCTGTTAGGTGGCCGTGGTCCTTGTGAAATTTACAAAATCTTCCACCTTTTTTACGGCTACCCTTCTTTGCAAGGTCCGAAGAACGAGCAGGGGGCAGATCCGCTCGGTTCTTTAGTTTCTCAAACAGCTCGCCTTTATTGATTGTTAATGGGGTCCAATCCTTCCATGGTTGAGGTGGACCCTTTGGCGGTTGTTTGGTGGTTGTTTGATACACTTTGTTATCGTGTTTGGGCTTCCATTCCTTTTTAAAGGAATTAACCGCATTGTCAGTGTATTTGTTCGAGGAGCCACGAAAATTATTCTTCCCGTTGTACCTCTTCTTCTCGTACTTTGGTTTTTTGAAGCTAGTGCCCTTAAGTTCCACTAGCTTGTTTTCATTTTGCTCTTCCACCTCAATGAATTATTGGGCTTGCTAGAAGAGATCAGGTAAAGTCTCCACTTTATGGAGCGTAAGATTCTGGGCCAAAGGGGAGTAGGGTACTAGCCCATTTGTGTACCCCGCTATGGCCAAACTCGGGATTAAGTCACTCACTTCTGTCATCATTGAAGTGAACTTAATCGTTGGTGAGACATGCCTGATTACGTCAGTCACTCCCAACAATGCCCTTCAAGAAGGACTAGGGTTCCGTCGCTTTATGCCAGACCCCCGGAGAGTTCCACAAATTCGGAGGAAGTGTCTACGTAAAATACTCAGGGCAACACCTGGGAGTCGCCGACTGGGACTACCAAATCGCCGACTCCAGGGGTGAACCGCCGACTCTAGGCCTCGTGGTCAATTCTGGTAGACTGCCAACTTGGTTCATGGGGAGTCTGCGACAACACCTCTGGATCGGCAACTCCCATACCTGAGTCGCCGACTCCCAGCCATTACTTGAGTGGGCCCCCGTCATTAAGGCACCCTTCAATAGGGTACCTTAATGGGGTGGGCCCCACGCTAATGAATGGGGTAACGTCCCCCAGGACCCTATAAAAGGGGTCCTTGGGGGTCCTCTACTCCCAAGTCATTCCCACTTGACCACACCACACCAGAGCAATCCAAGGAGCCCGAATCGCCTACTCCCAAGAGAGTCGCCGATTCCCCTCCACTTCTGCAGGTACATTGACGTAGAGCGCGCGTCGTGGACTCCAAAGTCTCCGGCCCTCCTTGCAACCCCGCGAGCCTACTGGTAGCAGATTCCGTGCTTCATCAGCTGGCGCCGTCTGTGGGACAATCGAACCACGATATCCCATCGTAATCGCGAAATTTTCTTCGCAAAGTTCAGCTCGATTCCCTTAGGGTGAGTCACTAACTTTGTGTTAAGGAATCTCCGATACACACAGGCAATCGCCGACTCCACCTAGTGAGTCTCCGATTGCGGGTTATTCTGCTAGCTAAGAGTGCTGTCCACGGCCAGACTCTAAAGAAAAACTACCTAAAGCAGTCCCTGATTCCACCATCGTGTGTCACCGATTCATCCTTGTGAATCGCCGACTACACCTAGTGAATCGTTGATTCCACTTGGTTTTTTCTCTCGAGCCTCAATTCAGCTCGAAAGTCAAAAAACCTAAGGCCAGTCGCCGACTCCACCTGGTTTCTTTCGAGTTAGCTCGATCAATACCTGCGCTCCGGTTGGAATTAGCTTTTATCATCTATGGCATATGAAAGACAAAACCACGATTACCATCTGAGGAACAAAAGTAAATCCTCAGTGGTACTCGATGGGGCACACACTGAGCATCCTCAGCCAAACATACAAGTTGAGAGGTTCGAGGATGCTCAAACTGATCTGCCCCCTCGGACATCCATCTCTCCCGCTCTAGAAGCGAGGTTGATTAACTTCATGGATAACATGGAAAGAAGAGTTAGCCACCTCGAGAAAGCAAGGAGTCAGAAAACTATCGCCGGCGAGAAAGCGGGTGAATCAACTTCTCACAATTCTTCGACTGCGGAGAAAAAGAAAGGTCAGGAACCAGAAAAATCAAGAGTTGGACCCAGTAAGAGTCGCACTGAGAGGACTCTTACAACACGATTCGTAGAGGACCTCCGTCGGAAGCTGGCCGACACTTTAGTCATCAGCAATCCGATCGAGTTCTTAAGAGTCAAAAGCGCTCCTTTCCAAGAGGACCTTTTGAAGGTGGCCTTTCCACCAACCTGGTGGGTACCCAGAATAGAGTCGTACGATGGTTCGGGTGATCCAAAAGATCACATCAACCTCTACCTCAGTGTTCTGGAACCGCAAACCACTGACAACGCGTTGCTGTGTCGAGTATTCCCTGGCACTCTTAAGGGCAATACCTATCGGTGGTTTTCCGGTCTACCAGCTGGATCGGTCTTCAGCTTTGCAGACCTCGCGTCCAAATTCATCGCCCAACAAGTGGGGGTGATTAGGATCAAACACAGCGCCAATGCACTGTTGGCGCTACAACAGGACAAACTGTCTCTTAGGGATTACACGATTAAGTTCACTTCAATGATGACAGAAGTGAGCGACTTAATCCCAAGTCTGGCCATTGCGGGATATACAAACGGGCCAGTACCCTACTCCCCTCTGGCCCTGAATCTTACGCTCCATAAAGTGGAGACCTTACCCGACCTCTTCCAACGAGCTCAATCATTCATTGAGGTGGAAGAGCAGAATGAAAACAAGCTAGTGGAACTTGAGAACACTAGCTTCAAAAAACAAAAGTTCGAGAAAAAGAGTTACAATGACTCCTCGAACAGATACTCTAGCGATGCGGTTGATTCCTTCAGAAGGGAATGGAAGCCTAAACGCGATAACAAGGTATATCAAACATCCACCAAACGGTCGCCAAGAGGTCCACCTCAACCATGGAAGGATCGGACCCCACTAACAATCAGCAAAGGCGAGCTGTTTGAAAAACTGAAGAACAGAGCGGATCTCCCCGCTCCTCGCTCTATGGACCCTGCAACCAAGGATAGCCGTCAAAAAAGTGGAAGATTCTGTAAATTCCACAAGGACCACGACCATCTGACGGACTATTACAGGGAATTCTCGCTTTATGTCGAACAATTAATTTCGAACGGCGAACTTGACAACCTGGTCAAAGGATCCCGAGGTCGAAACGATTGCAAGTCTGACACGAAAGGGAAGCGCCCACGCTCTCCTTCACCAGACAACGACAATAGCAAGGACCACCCACGGAAAACCATCCACATGCTATTTCTTGGTAGATCCACAGGAAGGCTAGCATAAACTAAGAGGAATATAAATAAGCTGTCACCCAAAAGTCCTTGCATCTGGGACACGGGCAACATACAGCAACATTGCGCTTAGTATTGAGCACGTTAGAGTCTCTTAGTCTATATATTAGTAGAAAAATTAGATTTTACTGTTGTAATTTACATTCTCAATAAAATTTATCATCTACCTACGACTCTAGCTAGCACCCCACACTATGAATCTATTTCATCGCTATCGCCTTAATAGATTAAAATCGTTTTTAATACATTACGATTCAACCCAATCTTGTCGCTTCAGCCTAGATATGGGTCCAAAAAGTTGCTCTGTCGCTAAGGCCAGAGTTCAACCACACACTAGGGTCTAAAGGTAGAGTCCTAGATAGTTGATAGGTACAAGTGAGCCCAACCACAAGAGGTTCTAAGTACCCACCACACATACCAGAATCTATTATATCGCTACGGCCTTAATAGATTAGTAATCGTTTTGCCACTATAGCCTTAACGATTCAACCCCATCTCGTCATTACGACCTTGGTGCGGGTCAAAAGTTGCTCCGACATTTCGGCCGGAGTTGAACTACATGGTAAGGAATCTAGAGTACAATTCTAGAGTCTTAAGGTTTATCATATCAACATTGCGATCTTTTGTTATCTTCTCCGATATTTTTTGGTTTTCAACTTATTAGTTTAATCGATATTACGAGTTTTTATTAGTTGTGAAGTTTAATTTATCTTCGTGAATTTAACTGTAGACTGAGCTACGATTCGTAGGACCAAGTCTACGCCCAGAGTGGCTAGCGATAGGGTTAGTCTAATTTACGTCCAGAGCAGCTAAATTACGACTCGCGAATCTAGTTTCGGGTCTTAGTTACAGTTCAGAGAAGTAAAGTAAATAAACAATTAACGGAAAGAAAGCAAAAACGATTCATTAATAATAGAAGTTCAAAAGATTACAAAAATGATAACAAGATTACTGATGGGGGTGAAACCCGACCAGTACTCCAAGACGCGCAAGCAAGCGCCAAGCGAGGAACTCCGCGGGAAACCGGACCGGAACTCAAGTGTGCAGAGCTCTGCTTCGCTAGGAATCCTTCTTCTCCAAATGACTTGCCTTTAATGAGTGGGGGGTGCCCTCTATTTATAGGGATTCTTATGGGGGCAATATGGTCATTTGGGCAGTAACCGCCTAACTGCCAAACTGATCATATTGGGTCCCAGGATCGACTTCCAGAGATCGACTTTCTGGGGGTCGACTTTCCTGGTGATCGACTTTATTCAAAAGTCGATCCCAGGGAAGTCGATCCTCCGGAAAGTCGATCTTCCTAGGATTCGACCTGGGACCTCCCCAACCCTAGAATAGATACCTTAACTCATCTTAGGCTACCCGGACTTCTAGTTGCTGGTAGGTTGTGACCGCGTTCGGGATACTGTATTACCAATTACAAAATAAATCTAAGGACTAAAAAGATATCTATTCTTGAGCGGCTTCGTCCTTCATCTTGTCCAGAGCATCCTTGTTCTTCTCAAGTTCCTTAGGATGCTTCTCTACCCATGCCATTATATCCGTAATGTAGTCAGGGGTAGAGCGGGAAACACGAAAGGACCAAAGAAGATGAGCTTTTGAAGTTGGTCGGATTGGTATCGCACGTCCAACTCCAATCCTTCAGCTTTCCCGGAGAGTGCAGACTTGTCCTTCTTAAGCGCCAAGATCTCCTCTTCTGCACTAGCCAGCTCACTCTTCAGCCCAGTAGTCTCTCCTTGGTATTGGGCGACTTGCTTTCTCAAATCTTCTATGGTAGTCTCAAGTGAGACTACGCGCCCAATCTCATCAGCTAGCTGATCTTTTAAACCCTCAACTTCTTTAGTACGGTCAGCAGTGGTGGCTTTCAGCTCCTTGCGAAGTCCCAATATCTTCGCGACATATTCGTCTATCTCTTTCTGCTTGGACTCGATCGTCTTGTCCTTCTTTGGCAGAATGTTGTCGCGCAGGTTCTCCATCCGGGACTTCACGTTCTTCAGCTTGTCCAGGGCCTTCTCGCTCTCCTTGAACTTTGTGTCAAGCTGATTATATCTTTCTTGAATCTTCTCGACATCATGAATGGAGTCGGCATGGTAGTACGCATGTGCCATATAGCAAGCGGCAGGCATATGTTTGAGTAACTCGCTCCGACACCACCGCCCAGACTGGCCCATGAGGAGTGACATCGCTTCCCTCCTAGTTTTAGGATCAGCATTGAAATCAGGAAGCGACACACCAGAAGTATAGGGCACGTAACCAGTAGGGGGTGGCTGCGCAGAGCAAGAGCTTGATCCTTGCTCGAAGGTCCGACGAGGCTCAGCGCGTTTGCTCTTCTTCCTTAATCGAATGAGCTTGCCCTCTCGGAACCGCTTGCACATGTAGAGAGGAGCGGCGTCGAAGTATAGAAGCGATCTCTTTTTTCCGCCCTCCAGCTCTTTCTCCGTTGGTGGCTCCTGAGCTTCTTCCACATCCTTAAAAGTAAAGTCTTTCCTTTGGCAAAGAAAAAAGGGAACACCGCGTGGCACAGAGTATTCAGTCAGGGTCCGCGCTATCCGATCAGAGGCTTCGATATCCCTCGTAGTCAACCCAATCGAAGCATTCATATGCACTTGTTGGGGATCATTCCACGCTTCCCGACTCCCGAAAAGAAACTCAGAAGTGATAAAGAAGAATTCCTTCTTCCAGTTGCATCTAAAGTTCGTCGGCAGTTCATCGACGATATTCTTATCAAAATGGCGTCGCGTAAATCCGACGCGACCAGATCCCGATTTTCTTTCGTCAGCTTATAGTAATGAAGGAACAAGCTGGCAGTCGCAGTAATCCTCAGGCTCCAACAGATATTCAAAAATCCCCTTAGGATCACGAAGAATCCCGCCGGGAGCTGCGACAGGGACACTTCAAAAGTAAGTAGCACTTCACTAATTATCTCCAGAATTGGTAATTCAGAGAAATGCTTGAAGTAGATTCGTAGAATAGCCTGAAATCCCGGAGGTGGAAGATTCACAGGCTGGTAACGCGATATCCAGAATCGCAAATGCCCAGAGAGTTGACCCCCAATAACAAGCCTCGAGCGTCGCTCGCATTAAGTTTGGAGGGGGGTTCAGTCCATCAGAACAATCCAAGGTTGCATAAGTCATGACTTTCTCAAATTCGCCGTCCTCGGAGCGGCCTATTGGGAGCAACCTTGGTTTGCCATTCACGGCGACTTCACAGTGAGCGAACCCAGATGGGTTCAAAGCTCCTTCATACGTATCCAAATCGAGATCCGGATCTCGATTGATGTCCAAGTCCAGGGGAGGTGGCGGAGTTCTTTCAATAGAGCGCCGGCTCGCTCTACGGCGTGGGTTGGGAGCACCACGGTCAACGGGCAAGGCCTCTTCAAAATTCACATTAAGAGGCGGGGGGACCCCCTCATCTTGTTCGGGCACGTAGACTTTGCCCTTGCCGTGGGTGCTTCGTCTTTTACGTCTGACAGAGTCATCACCCACAGATGACTCCTGGTGCGGGTTTAGTCCCAACACAATGTGACCTTCCGCGTTCACGACCAACGAAGCGGTGCGGCGCGCTGAAGAGTCATCAATCTCCATAGGAGTCGCCGAATCAGGCCCTCGAGTCACCGATCCAATAAGAAGGATCGACGAGTCACGGCCAGCAGTCACCGATCCAGTGGCACTCGAGCCATGCCCTCGTCGCTTAAAAGATCTTCCCTTTACGGGCCCAGTCTGTGTCGCCGACTTCACGATGGGAATCGCCGACACAGAGGTCCCGGGAATCTCTCCCAGCTCGAGAGGACCCTCTGGCACGACTAAAAGGGCCCTGCTCAGTGTCGCCGACTCCTCAAGAGGAATCGCCGACACCGGCGAAGCGTTAAGAAGTTCATGCACAAAGGCACTCATATCCATATCAGAAGGTGGAACTACCGGAGTCGTCGACTCAACCCCTCTGTCAGGAGAGGGAATCGGCAACTCTACGGTGTTCAGCACCTCGTCTAGACCAGCGGTCATCTCAGCAACAAAGGCTGACGTTTCGGATTCATTTAGAAAGTGGGAATCGGGGAAGACATAGTGTGAGTCATCAATCCAAAAAATGAAACTAGGGAATCAGCGACAGAAAAAACTAGGGTTTTAGGCGATTGAGAAGGGGAAAAGTGTTGTGAGGTTTTGGGGAGAACTCTCCACTATTTATAGCCCCTGGGAAAATTGCAAAAACCCCCTAGAGACTCCGAAATTTACAAAATTTGAGATCGGGAATTGATCTCCAAATCCCCCGTATCACGCCACTGTCGCCGACTCCACAAAGGATTCGCCGACTACAAACATAATCTCGCAGAACTGTGTGATACATTTCCTTATTTGGAGACTTTGCATATATTCCCCGCATATTCTCCAAATATCTCAAGGATCTCCTAAAAGATCCGACGGTTATGCTAGGAGTCGCCGATCCCTAGAGGGAGTCGCCGACTCACAGGGGTAAAAAACAAAATGCCCCCTGCAGTTACCCAGACCATAGGTGTCGCCGACTGGTGGCCTCCAGTCGCCGACTCTGGGTAAAATAATAGCAAAACTGCCCCGAGTGCATGTTTTCAAGGGGGAGCATCAGAAGCCTTTCCGACACTTCTGTCTCTTCGGCCAGAAGTCGTCAAAATTCAAGGAGGGAGTATCGCAAGCTCTCCCGACACTTCTGACGCTTCGACCAGAAGTCGTCACGTCTCAGGAGGGAGTATCACAAGCTCTCTCCATCGTTAGGATTCCAAATTACAAGGTAACCTTCGAGTGTCGAATATTTTTGATTCATCGTCTGCTCTATCTCTAGTAACTCTACGTTAATCTGGAGGTATAAATTATCCGTAAATTTAACCGTAGGCTGAGCTACGATTCGTACGACTAAGTCTATGCCCAGAGTGGCTAGCGATAGGGTTAGCAGAGTCTAATTTACGTCCAGAGCGGCTAAATTACGACTTGTGAATCTAGTTTCGGGCCTTGGTTACAATTTAAAGGGTAATTTATATGAAAGATTAGCAAAGGAAAAACAATAGATAGCTCACCGACAGTCACATACTTCGAAAAACACTCATCCCAAAAATTTGTGTGTCGCAAAGGCACGTTCTTCGAGGGGGAGTGTCATAAGATCTCCCGACACTTCTGTCAATTTGGATAGAAGTCGTCACATTTCGGGGGGAGTATCACAAGCTCTCCCGACGCTTCTGTCGCTTCGGCCAGAAGTTGTCACACTTCGGGGGAAGTATCACAAACTCTTCCGACACTTCTGTCGCTCCAGCCAGATGTCGTCAAAAATTGAGCACGGTAAGATCCGTAGTTTCGGTCAGATTTACCAAGGATCAATTTGAGCAAAGGAGAGGCATCAGGGAAGGTAAAATCGCACGGTAAGTTCAATAAGTCAAATATGCGTTTTTGGAATGATTTATTTGTTTTGCAGGATGTTTTCTTTTTTTTGCAGGAAAGGTTCTAATAGTGAACCAGGTTCTAATAGTAAACCAGACTCTGATAGTGAGTCGGTCTATCTCGTCGCTTCGGCCTCGATAGACCATAGGTTATTTTGATGCTTCGGCCTTAATGATCTCAAGGGGGGAGTATCACATGCTCTTTCCGACACTTCTGCCATTTCGGCCAGAAGTCGTCGAAATCCAAGGGGAGTATCGCAATTTTTCCCGGCACTTCTGTCGCTTCGGCCAGAAGCTGTCACATTTTTGAGCATGATAGATCGGTCACTTCAGACAGATCAATCAAGGATTTATTGAGCATAAGGAGGAGCAGCATGAGAGGCAGCTCCACATGGCAAGGTCAGTAAATCAATAAATATATCCTTTAGACTGATATAGTTGTTTTGCAGGTTGTTTTTTGTTTTGCAGGCATGATTCTGTCGCTTCAGCCAGAATCAGACCAAGAATTATGTTGTCGCTTTGGCTTCAATAGTTCTTCAAACATTTGGAGATCATTTTGTCGCTTTGACCTTAATGATCTCGACCCATCTTGTGCTTTAGCCTATGGGGTAACCGTCGTTGCGGACGTAGAGTCGCTCTTCATCAGGGTGGACTATAAACATCAATTCTGATAGTGAACTAGATTCTGTCGCTTCGGCCAGAATCATATTCTATAATATTTGCCATTATGACACTTTGAACAAGGACATGGTAGTTTTAATCCAGGCTCCATCTTGTGGTTTGAATAGATTTCAGCAAAATCTAAAAAACTTTTCAATCCACTTTGAAATTTCATCGAGGTTGAACTTTCAAACAACCATGATTTGTCAAGCTCTTCTATTTGATCAGTCATTTTAGTCTATCTCCTAACATACAAATAAAAAGAAACCTCTTAAAAATCAATATTTAAATGAAAAAGGTATTAAAATAAGTATTCAAAAAATTTATACAAAAATAACTAACTCTAACTAAGCATTTCTAAATAATATAAAATCTAGCATAATATAACACTATAAAACTATAAAATTAAACACGATGTGAATCATATGATAGTCGATAGAAACTAAGAGTTTATAAATTTTAGGGATCGAAAATAGGAAGTATTCCTAATCCCCATATGAAACTGATTCCAATAATTCCTGGAAGGTTTCCTTCCTATTAATGATAAATCTTCAACCTCATATTCAAGGGTAAGATGGCTGGGTCAGAGCATTGATAGGACTAAAAATTCCTATTTGTAAATTATAAACATATCAGGGCATTTGTAAAAATTCTTGATGGGCAGCCCAATTAAGTAACCCCGAACTCAAAGTTTGCAAGGTATATGCAAGTTCAGACTTTATACCTTAATATTCCTTGAGATACGTTATAATTTTTTGATTACAAATTTACAATTAATTGATACTTTGCTTTAAACTTTTAACAGTCATTGCTATCTGATTGGAATAAGCTTTTTGAACTTTTAGAACAACATCCAAAACTGTGAATACAACAGAAAAATTCTACTAGACAGTGGAATCACTAGAACACCGACATTCCATTTGGAAGATCTCCAACTCACTTGCACCAACCACCTTCCATACTACATAAAAGATATTCAGACAGACTGCATATTCAGATATTCAAGTCTTTAATAAAAAAAGAATCATCCATTAAGGTTAATAGGGTAATTATTATTAGTTATTACCTAGAGCACATTATAAGTTATTACCTAGACAGGAAGTATCGATATTAAGCAATTGATATCGATAATAACCTAGAGCACATAAATCATGTCCTCATTTATCTTCATTTCAATTGGTGGGTAAATAATGACCAACATCGTCTCGATTTCAATTAGTGGGTAAATCCCTTAGAGATTTATTCCATGACCAGCATCCCAGCTTAGATTTAGTCGACAGAAAAAAAGAAAAACAAATGAATCAAGAATAGAATAGAATCAAGAACGGAATAGGGATGATGCTCTTGAATCAAGAATAAAATAATCAAGAACAACTATTAAGAATAGAGTCAAGAACAAAAACAGAAATTGAAACTTCAAATGGGTCTGTCGGAAATGGGGAATGGGTCTGACTGAAATGGGGAATCGGTCGGTCGGAAATGAAGAATGGGTCAGTTGGAAATGGAGAATGAGTATGTCGGAAACTCACCTCATTTGTCGTCGGAAGTTTCCTCTGGCTCGGCTGTTCTCGTCGGATTACTACTCTTGCTCCCTCTGCTCGTCGGATTTTAGTATTTAGGTTGGGAAAAATATTTGGGGTTTTAGTATTTAGGTTTTAATTTTTTTAATTTAAAATATCCATTTAAAATATTCATTTAAACTTAGTTTATAACTTATCAATTAAAGTTAGTTTATTTGATATCAAAAATAACTTTAATTAAAAATAACTTTGTTAATTTTTAACTTTAAAATTTAAAATATCAAAAATAACTTTAATTTATAACTTTAATTTATTTTTTAATTTAAATAAACTTATTTTATAACTTTTAAAATATCTAATTTATTAAATTGAATTTTAGAATTTAAAAATTAAAATTTATTAAATTAGACTAACCCTAACCTACTAAACTTAATATTAGAAATTGATATTTTTATAATTTTTATAAAATCACTAGTTGTTAATTTAAAATAACTTTTATAATTTAAAATAACTTTTATAATACTTGAATTTGTAACTTTAAAAATTAAAATACCTTCTTTAAATTTATTTTTTAACTTTAAAATTTAGAATATCTAAAATAACTTCAATTTATAATTTTTATAATTTAAATTTTTATAATTATCTAATTATAATCTAACTTTAAATTTTTTATAATTTATAATATCTAAAAAAACTATAATCTAACTTCTTCTAACCCTAACTTCTAACTTCTAACTCTTACTTTTAACCCTAACTTCTAACCCTAACACTATCTAAATAAGTATATACACTTATTTCTACTATTTTTTGTTAATTTTTATTAATATCTATTAACCCTAACACTAACCTTAACCCTAACCCTAACCTTAATTATATACATTTACTCTAACCCTAACCCTAATTATATACATTTACCCTAACCTTAATTATGAAAATTATTAAATAATTGCTATTTGTAACGGAATATCCGTTAAAAATAGTTAAAAAATCCGTTACAATATATAAGTCCTAGTATTTGTAACGGAAATAGCAAAGTTAACGGAAATTCCGTTACAAATTCCGTTAACTTTGATAATAAGTATTTGTAACGGAAATTTCGTTAAGTTTGCTTCGTCCGAACTGCCTACTTTTTTTTGTAGTGGGATGAAAACATATTTTTTGGTACCCAAACATATTTGGGTCCTAAGTGATTAACAAAAATGACTTTAAAGTGTTGTAACTTTTCTTTAGACATCCAAACTTTTTTGACACTCAATTTATGAGAAATACTTTGATGTGTGGATTCTCGTACGAAAAATTTATTATACGTTACAGACGTACTTGGGGAAGGGGATTCATGACCAAATCCTAAACCAGGCTTTCCTAGTCTGGTGTTGGATTTTTTGATCATATCATCAAGCATCTTTGAACTATTAGTGAATCTTGAGATATCTTGTTTTTATTCACATATTCTCTCTTCTAAATTTTTTATATGGGATGCTTGTGATTTAGTGTCTGTTACCAGATCTTCCCTTTCAAGTAACAACCTTTTTTCTTTATCTTTATTTTCTAGAATCATTGTTTCATGCAAAGTCAGTTCTTTATTGATAATTCTAGGTTTGATTTTAGATCTAGATTTGTGTTTGTTAAACTTTCTATTTGATCTGGATGTGTGGAAGCGGGTTCTTCCACTTGTTCTGCCAAATCTATGAGAATAAGGTTTTGTTCCTTAAGTATTTTAATTATGCTTTCCTTTTTATCTAGTTTACATTTTAGTTTTTTGATTTCTTCTAGATGCAGAATGGAAGGTTCTTCCATAGATTTAGCATGATCTGAAAGAATTAGGTTTTGCTCCTTAAGTTGCTCCACAACTTTTTCCCTAGAGTTTATTCTTTTTGTTAAGGTAGCATTTTCAATCTTAAGTCTTTCTAAATCATGAATATTGGATTGAACTAGTTTTCTTTCTGTTTTATATTTAGTTACTACACTAAAAAAAGTAGGCAGTTAGGACGAGCAAAGTTAACGGAATTTCCGTTACAAATACAATTTTTAATGGAAATTCCGTTAACTTTGGTCCGAGACAAAATTTCCGTTACAAATACCAAAATCCGTTACAAATACTCTGAAGTTAAAGTTAACGGAACGAAAAATCCGTTACAAAAATTTTAAGTATTTGTAACGGAAATTCCGTTACAAATTTTTTTTTTGCAAAAAAAATTCCAGAATTCCAGTGCATCTGGAATTTCAGTATTCCTGTAAATTAAATGCAAAATCCTGTAAATTCATTCAATTAATATTAATTCCTGTAAATTCATTCAATATTCAACAAATATTCAATACAAAAACAACATTCAACAAATACAACATTCAACATTGAAGAAAACTAACATTCAACAAAAACAACATTCAACAAAATTAACATTCAACAAAACTAACATTCAACAAAACTAACATTCAACAAAAATAACATGGAAGACCTATTTGGATGGAGGAGTTTGATATCTTTGATCGCTCTGACCTGCATTAATACTTCTATCCTGCAACGATCCACGATCTGAAGGTTGTGGAGTTGTATTTGATTGGGATAAAACTGTTTTCTTCAGGTCTTCAAATATATCAAACATTTCATCATATTTTCTTTTTAAAACTCGATTATCCTGTAAAACATTTAAGATTCATTTATATTTATGTATTACTTTAAAATTATATTGATTTTCATACATATACCTCTATTAACTTCTCCATTTGATCGTTCATTTTTTCTTTTTCTTTTTCTTTCTCAATAGAAAGTTGCAGTCGGAACATGAGTACTTGAAGAAGGTTCGTCATGGTCGACAGAACTTCGTGTAAGTCGTCGTTTCTTACTAACCAATGTTTTTTTGGGTGCCATTTATAATCTGTGAATACAACAAATCATGAAAACAGAACGGATAATAGAAGTATAGAACTACAAAAGTAGGATAGGGTTGAAATAACTATAAAATAACATTTAAAATCTTTTGGGTAAACTTAGTGGCAACCTCTTAATGACTAGCCTAATTTTCTATATACAAACAAACTACATTATTTTGGCATAGTAGGATAAATAACATGAAATCGTATTACAATTTTACTTTAGTTTTCATACATATAAGCAGGGATAAGATATTTTATGAAAATATTACTTTAGTTTTCATTTAAATGAAAATATTTTAGCAAACTTGAAATTTAATGGTCAAATCTGAATTTCATTCTTCTAAAATTCCAAATAGATCATTGGCTTAAATAATGAAGTGGGAAATAAAGTTATTTAAAATACCAGCAACATATAACATATTTTTGTCATCATCTAGTCAGTTTATGTGCCTAAATATTTATTATTCTTAGACGAACTTCAGCTAGGTGAGAGTCAACACACAGATAAGGATTTACAAACACATAGACTATTATGCAAGAGGCTATTATGCAAGAGAATTCTTCAGAATTTGAGGAGAACTTAGAGATTTATTTCAGGACCAGCATCCTAGCTTAGATTCATACAACACAAGAAAGAGACATTTTGGTTCTACAGATTCTTATCTATAGTCTATGACCATGTCATAAACCATGGCCACTAGACATGAGGGATGATGCTCTTGAACCATGTCAAAGTCAACAGAAAAAAAGAAAAACATCTATTAAGAATAGAATCAACAACGGAATAATGAAGAACAACTATTAAAAATAGAATCAAGAACAAAAACATAAATAATCGGTGAAGTAAACATATGAATCAAGAATAGAAACAAATCGATCTTACCTGGAGGTGAAATAAACGGAATGGCCTAGAGGTATCGCCGGACTGGAGATATCGTTGCTGCTCGCCGGACAGGAGGTATCGCTGCTGCTCGCCGGACTGGAGGTATCGCTGCTGCTCGCCGGACAACAGGAAGTATCAACGGGAGGGAGTAGGTTGATTTGGGGCTTTTAACTTCAAAACACGATTTGGGGCTTTTAACTTCAAAACATGATTTGGGGCTTTTAACTTCAAAACATGATTTGGGGCTTTTAACTTCAAGTTTTAGGGGTTTTGGTTTTAAAACCCAACATATGGGAATAAGCATGGCTACTTTGTTTTTTGATTATTCCTGTTTTTGATTATTCCTAATTATTTCTGTTTTTGATTATTCCTAATTATTCATGTTTACATATTTTAATATTATTCCTATTTTAAAATCCAACATTCGGATTTCATATTGTTCCTGTCAAACTTTGGAATATCAATGAAGTATGATTTTTCTTCTCATTCTTTCTATTTTTATACACTACAATGTCATATATCTACAAACTAAAACTATATATTTTCAATTTCAAGTGTCATTAAACTTTAAAAACTGATTGTAATTCATTAATAAGAAATCATTTTATTTTTAGCTTCTTGCTTAATTATTAACAGAAATTTGGTAACTTCACACAAGTTTAGTTCTATAGATCCAATATCCAACCAAGAGAGTGCTTATGACAATGGACATTTCGTTTCCAGTGTATACTGGAGGGAAAAGTCAGACATGGTTGTCTCTGCAAGCTCTTCTGGTTGTATAAAACTGTTACAGATGGTATAACATCAACTAATAGATAGATAGACAGATGGTATGAGACAGTAATTTAGAGTTGGGCAATAAAGGATTTATGAGTCATTAATGGAGAGAATCAATCCTCAATCCCTTAATTCCCACAACACTCCAGTTGTAATTGCGTATTGGGGAAATACACAATTTATTTTTCTAAACTCTAAACTATATTGGGGGACATGTACTGGGGAAAATAGGTGATAATTTCTGGATATACTAGTTGAGATTTTAATTTCGGGAAAAGGAAAACCCAAAGAATTTTGAAATGGAAAGAAAGTGAAATGGAAAACCTAAATCGATATTGATTAAACATTGAAAAAAATTCAGAACCCAAAGATGGGTTGTGGAGTCTAACCTGAGTCGGATGGAAGCCTAACCGAAGTCGTCGACGTTCGCCGGATGGAAGCCTAACCTTGCCGGACAGAACTGGAGATGTAGCCGCAAGTTGCTCGCCGGACAGGAATGGACGGGAGGTATCAACGGGAAATTGCTCGCCGGACAGGAATGGACAGGAAACGGTGAAGGAAGTTGCTTGCTCCTCGCCTGAGAGGTTGGAATCGCCAGACAGGAAGTATCGATGGGAGTAGGTTTGGGGGTTCAGGATGAAATCACGATTTGGGGTTTTAGTAATTTCGGTTTTTATTTTTATTTTTTTAATTTAAAATATCCATTTAAACTTAGTTGATAACCATTTAAAATAAAGTTAATATATAATTGAATTTTCGAATTTAAAATTTATTAAAATTTTAAAGTTAATATTAGAAATTGAAATTTTTTATAATTTTTAAAAAATCACTTTTTGTTAATTTTTAACTTTTTAGGATATATAATTTAAAATAACATTTATAAATGAATTTATAACTTCAAATAACTTTTTTAAATTTAATTTTTCACTTTAAATTTAAAATATCAAAAATAACTTTAATTTATAAATTCTTTAATTTTTTTTTAATTTAAAATAAACCTATTTTATAAGTTTTAAAATATCTAATTTATTTAATTGAATTTTAGAATTTAAAAATTAAAAATTATTAAATTAGACTAACCCTAACCTGCTAAAGTTAATATTAGAAATTGATATTTTTTATAATTTTTAAAAAATCACTAGTTGTTAATTTAAAATAACTTTTATAATTTAAAATAACTTTTATAATACTTGAATTTGTAACTTTAAAAATTAAAATACCTTCTTTAAATTTATTTTTTAACTTTAAAATTTAAAATATCTAAAATAACTTGAATTTATAATTTTTATAATTTAAATTTTTATAATTATCTAATTATAATCTACCTTTAATTTTTTTATAATTTATAATATCTAAAAACTATAATCTAACTTCTTCTAACCCTAACTTCTAACTTCTAACTCTTACTTTTAACCCTAACTTTTAACTCTAACACTATCTAAATATGTATATATACTTATTTTTACTAATTTTTGTTAATATTTATTAATTTCTATTAACCCTAACACTAACCTTAACCCTAACCCTAATTATTTACATTTACTCTAACTCTAACTCTAACCCTAACCCTAATTATTTACATTTACCCTAACCCTAATTATGAAAATTATTAAATAATTGCTATTTGTAACGAAATATCCGTTAAAAATAGTTAAAAAAATCCTTTACAATATATAAGTCCATCTTGATATCTAGTATTTGTAACCGAAATAGCAAAGTTAACGGAAATTCCGTTAAGTTTGCTTCGTCCGAACTGCCTACTTTATTTTGTAGCTAGTTCTAAATAGGAAGTTTCTAATCTTTGATAATCATAAATGTTAACCTGGTTATCTGAGTCGTTGGCCATCAAACATTCAGCAACCTCGGAGTCTTCATCAGAGTTAGACCAGCTTACTTGATGAGCAGCATCAGAGTCAGTCCAATCCTGTTGCATTTGTAACGTATGATATCTTTAAACTTGTCTTCCTTCTTTTCTTGGTTTTGGTCTGACTTGTGTGACCTGTGATGTGCTCTAGATTCTTTTCTTTTTTTGATCAGCCTGTAGAGCTTGGCTGTGATGAGTGCGAGTTCTTCCTCATCAGACTATTGTTTTTAGAAGATGCTTGAAGAGCTAGATTTTTCTTTTCATCTTTTTGCTTCTTCTTAGACGTGAACTTCATTTGCTCGTATGCCATCAGATTTCCGACTAACTCTACTACGTGAAGTTTGTTCAAATCGTGAGCTTTTTGGATGACATCTCTTTTTGAGTCATACTTGTCAGGAAGGCTTCTTATAATCTTTCCAACTTGATTTTTCTCACTAACAGGTTCTCCCAGACCGGCTAGATAATTGATAATATTGATGAACCTCTTGTTCATTTCGGCGACGGTCTCTCCTTCCTTCATTGTGAAGTTCTCATATTCCCTGTGAGCATGCAGAAACTTGTTTTCCTTTACATGAGATGTACCTTCATAAATGGTCTCTAGTTGTCTCCAAATATCATGAGCTGTGTCAAATACCCGGATGGAACTATACTCTGATTCATCCAATGCTCCATACAGTGCATTCATTGCCCTTGCATTGAATGTCCATGTTTGTTTGTCGAGAGTAGTCCATTCATCTTCTTTTGTGGTTGGAGGTTCATATTCTTCATTGGTAACTCTCGATATCTCACTGTACAGCGATATTATGTGTATCCTCATTTTCTTCTTCAAAAATTCATAGCTGGTTCCATCGAAAATAGGAGGTTTGTTTGATGCGAAACCCTGATATCCTTGATCTTCTTGTGCCATGTTAGAAACAGATGTAAAGCTGTTAATAACCTACTTGGCTCTGATACCACTTGTTGGATCTAGATCAGAGGCTTAAGGGGGGATAATAGCCTCTTTTCGGGATTTTTCAGAAGATGTGCGGAATACCTGAGAATACAAGTTAAATGCAAAGATATATATATAGGTTGTCTGTTCTTTATAAGTTTACTGCAGTATACAGATATTGAGTCCACTTATAAGATTGTGACTTCTATATAACTGTAGTATATGAATATTAAATTATATAGACATACGTGTAAAAGTAAATGAACAGATATATATATTCTAACTTGACAAAAAGCTTTCTAAGCTAATTGTAGTATATGAATACTAAGTTATCTTCTAAGAAAGAAAATAATATAAGTTAAAATATTTAAGTATACGTGACCAGATGACCGGATATATTTGTACTGAAAATAACCTCAGTCAATGACCAGATAACTGGATGAGGGATCTCTTTTTAGTTGTTTTTTATCTTGTTAGAAATAGAAAATGTAAAGTAAAAGAGACACAAAGATTTTTATATTGGTTCACCCAAACAAGGGCTAATCCAGTTCCGATAAAACACGGAGATCACTAGCCTCAAGGTAATGGCGAAACCTCTGTCAAGCTTTAAGGCTAAACGCTTGTGAACCGCCTAAGAGTATCAAGGAACTCTTAAAAACCTCTTCCAAGTTTAAGGCTAAACGCTTGTGAACACTCTAAGAGTATGAAGGGACTCTTAAAAACCTCTGCCAAGCTTTAAGGCAAAATCCTTGTGAACCACCTAAGAGTATTAAGGAACTCTTAAAACCCTTGAACCTTTAAGACAGATTCGATCTAAGAGTTTTCCTAGAAACTCTATAGAACCACACCGAGTTTTATGGTTGAACTCGTTGATATGTTCTTGGAATCTTTATCATGATTGCACTTCTATACGTTTTTTATATCTTGGGTCTATTTGAAGCTTGAGTAAATAGTTATAGTTTTCACATCTTCTTGATTAACCTTTAAGTCATTGATCAATTTACACCTTCTTAATGCAACCAAGTAGGCGTGCATAATAAAATATAAGCTTTAATAATTAACTTGATTAATAATGGAGATTTGTTTGATGGAAATAATTAATACTAATCTCACTTTAGTTTAATCATATATCAAGGCAATTTTATCTATATGAGTTTGATAGATTTATTCATGTAACTTTAACTCATATATTTATATATCTTGTTAATTAGAGTTTACTGTATTTATAGTTAATTAACAACTAAATATGTCATTGAGAATCTTATTTCTAATTGGTTATCAAATGTAGTAATGGTAAAAAAAGTAGACGGAGGATGGTTAATGTGCGTTGATTTTACAAATGTAAAAAAGGCTTGCCCGAATGATTCATATCTACTCCCATCAGTCGACCACCTCGTCGACCGGGCGTCGGGCTGCAAATTATTAAGTTTATAGATGCACACTCAGGATACAACCAGATCCCCATGACCATAGAAGATGAAGAGAAAACATCATTCATATCATATATCGGAATATTTTATTATAAGGTAATGCCTTTAGGATTACGAAATGCAGGTGCAACATTCCAAAGAACGATGGACCAAGTATACAAAGATCAAATCGGGAAAAATATTGAAGTATATGTAGATGACATTTTAGTTTATTCTAAAAAATCTATACGGCATCTGAGAGATCTTCAAGAAATTTTCAATAACATAAGGAAGGCATGCTTATGTTTAAAATCAAAGAACTGTGCCTTCGGAGTCACAAAAGGACATTTTTTAAGATTCAAAATAACTCCGCACGGAATTAAACCCCGCACGGAAAAAGTAGAAGCAGTAACATCAATGGTTCAACTAAAAACCATAAAAGAGGTACAAAAACTAAACAGACGAGTAACAACACTTAGCCGTTTCCTTTCCCAAGGGACAGAAACACTACAACCTTTCTTTAAATGGATAAAATCGACCAGTGCAAAAATAGTATGAACAAGTGAATGTGACGAAGCATTAGAACGGCTAAAAGAACAACTGAAAAATCTACCAACTCTACAACCACCAGTGGCAGGAGAACCACTCATATTATATGTAGTTGTATCCGATACGGCCGTCAGCACAGTAGTCATATCAGAAAGAGGAGTACAAAAGCCAATTTACTATTATTCACGCTCCCTTTAGGATGCGGAAGCAAGGTACCCACAAATCGAAAAGTTAGGGTTAGCCGTAGTAACGATAGCAAGAAGATTAAAACCATATTTTTAAGCACACCTAATCACTATCCCAACAGAATATTCATTACTACAATTGCTACAAAAACCAGATGTATCAAGAAGATTAACGAAATAGGCAGTGGAATTAAGCGAATTCCACATTAACATAATACCTGCAAAAGCAATTAAAGAATGAGCCGTAGCTGACTTCTTGGCAGATTGGGCACCAACACCTACAATAGATAAAAAGGAATGGTGGATAATACATGTCAATGGGTCAGCAAGCAATATCGATTGCGGAGCTGGAGTTGTAATTCAAATACCAACGAGCAAAAAAATAGAGCATACAATGAACTTTGGTTTTAGAATAACAAACAATGAAGCTGAATACGAAGCATTGTTGTCTGGTGCACGACTGGCACATGCGTTGGGCGCTAGACGAGCAAAATTCAATGCGAATTTCCACCTTGTGGCAAACCAGGTAACAGACGAGTTTGTATTAAATGAAGATTGGAATGACTTTGTATATAGGGTTGTACGGAACATAATGAAACTCTTTTTAGAATGGGAACTTCTTCACACAAGATGTACGGACAATAAAGAAGCAAATATTTTAGCCAGATTGGGAGCATCTCAATGAAATCCTAGAGGTCGTTCGGTCCAAATAGAACAGCAGAAAGTACCACTAGTGAGACGAAGGAAGAAAAAGCAAAGTTCTAACATTATCGGACAAGGAAGACTGGAGAACACCAATAAAAAATTATATAACAAAAGGAGAAATCCCTACGGATCCGATGGAGGAAAGAAAAATTAGAAACAAAGCAGCATGGTTCACAGTAGTAGGGGAAAATCTTTTCCGTAGGGCAGTAGAAGATAACATTCCCCTACGACTATGCGTAGCACAGGAAGAGGAAAAAGAAATTTTTATTAGCGCCCATAGTGGGGCAAGTGGTCTACAACGGGGAGCTAAGGTACTAGGAATGCAAGTAATGAGACAAGGGTATTATTGGCCCTTGCTAAATAAGGACGTAGAAAATCTAGTCAGAAGATGTAAGGAGTGCCAACAGCACACACATATACAAAGAAGGTCGTCCAGCATAATGAAAACTATCTCTAGACTAGTACCATTTTCCCAGAGGGGGCTAGATATAGTGGGACCTTTTTCGGTGGTATCTAGAGGGTGAATTTTTTTGTTCGTAGCAGTGGATTACTTCACAAAATGGGCAGAAGTCGAACCAACAAGCACAATCATAGAACAAAATGTTATATAATTCATATTCAGAAACATAATATGCAAGTTTGGGGTTCCATTGCAAATAATAACATACAACGGACCACAATTCACAGGAAACAAATTAAAGAAATTTTGTGAAGATAATGGGATAATTAAAACTTAGCTTTGAACCAGTGTACCATCCACAAGCAAATGGACAGGTTGAAGTCACATATCGTACTATAAAATCTATATTTAAAAAAAAAGTAAGAGACAATCCAGGGACTTGGGCGGACCTAGTACCAAAAGTCATGTGAGCATATCGAACAACCATATGGACCCTTACTGGACATCCACCATTTACTCTCGCATTCAGAATAAATGCAGTAGCCCCAACCAAACTGGTTTGGCCGACGGCTAGAGTAGAAAATTTCAACCCAACCAATAACAATATGAAAATATTAATGGTCCACGAGAAATGCGAAGAATTGAGGGAAGCGATAACAGTAAGAGACCTAACTTACAAAAGGAGAACCACACGTTACCACAATCAAAATGTAAGTGAAAAAAAGATACACCCAGGAGACCTGGTGCTTCGGAACGGAAGGATGACTGGACTGGAACAAACAAAGTGAAAATTATCTCCAAGGTGGGAAGGCTCGTATGTAGTAATTGAAGAAATCTGTCTGGGAATTTATAAGCTAGCGTTCGAAGATGAACAAGAAATCAAAAGAACATAACACTCAGATAGCTTATCCAAATACCTTCAGTAATATGTTGTAGTATATGTATATAAAATAATAACAAAAAAGCCAGACAAGCATTAAGTCTAAAGGCTCCTAGAAGGTAGTCCGGCTTAGATATATAATTTTTCTTTTTCAAAAAGTATGTTAGCCGTCGAAAAGTCAAGGGATCCTTAGGTCAAAAGAAAATCGCTCAAAAGTCCGTCCGACCTACTCGTCTAAATAAAATTATTACGAAAAAGTCAGACGATATCTAGGTCCAAGGACCGCATGAAGAGCCGTCTGGTCTACAAACACAGCTAAAAAATCCAAAATAATATCACAAGTGTACAAAGCCGCATGGAAAAATACCGGACGCCATATATGTCCAAGGACCGCTCGAAGAGCCCTCAGGCCTAAACACAAATTCCAGAATGGTATTACAAGTTAACAAAGCCACCTGGCCCACAAGTAAACAATGCCGTATGGCCAAATCGTGACTTAAATAAAAAAGTGCAAGTTCAAGCAAAAAAAAAAAGGTACAAAGTTCACCGAACAAAAACATTTAAGAGGAACCAGCCAAATCATCTAGAGACTATGGCCAGGTAGGATGTTCGTCCAGAATACCATTGACTTTCGACTATTTCCCCTGGTCCTCATTGACAGGAATAACAACATGTTTTGATGGTATGTGGGATCGCGCTAGGGTGCTCACATAGACAACTCTCTAGTATTTCTCTCACTAATAATCCACCCCCTCCCCTGTTGCACATGGGGAGGTATTTATAACCTATCTCCCTGGGCCTACTGGGCCCAACAGTCGTGTTCGGCCCAGGGTCCGTTTGGACGGGCCCTGGTACCAACAGGTTCAAATAGGGGGTCCTGGAGATTAACCATATCACACTCATGGCGCATCCCATCGACAAAATTGTTGAAACAATACTTCTTATTCCGCTCGGAAACAACCTTCACACGATTGGCTGGAAAACTTGTTCGTACGACACAACTTCCAACTCAGAATACAAGAATTAGAATATAATCACTCGTTCGAGGCTGGAAGGCGATAGTTGAGAAAGAGCAAAATCGGTATACAAAAGAATAGATCAAAGAAAAGGGGAGGCAGGGAGTTGAAACCTGACATCTGCACAACCAGAATAAAGAGAAGTATAGCCAGCCTGGAGGAGAAGAAGCAAGATTATCGTCGGGAACTCGAACATAAGCAGTGGAGGCCTCGGGAGCAATTATATGCCAGTCATGGCAGGAGGATTTTCGGAGTGAGTAAGGGAGATACCGTCAAGGGTGAGACCATCGATAAAGTTGTTGAGGCCAGACATTGGCGGACGATCAGCGATACGTGGAGGAGGAGCGAAGGTTTAAGAAGCTCTAAAAAAAAAAAGAAGAATGAGAAGTAATATGAAACGAAGTGGGGTAGAAGCGCATATATATAAAGTATTTTTTTTCGGGAAATCGAAATTTAACCTGGGAAAATGTGAAAAAAATGAAATTTTGTCTGAAAGCAAAGAGGTGGATTGATTCAAGCTTGGAGATAAATTAAATACAGGACAGTACGGAAAGGGAAGAGTGGTACCCAATCGACTCGCAACACGAGGATCCGGTCGTATCTTTTACGGATGATACTTACCAGACAAACATCGAAAAATTGGCCGAGCGAAAATTGAAATTTCATCCGGAATCATAGATTGATTCGAGTTCGGAGCCGTGCGGAAGATAGAGACATGAGAAAGGGGAAGACCGGTTTTCAATCGACTAACATAAGAACCCGTACCCATCCCGTACGGATGGTACCTGCCGGAAACACATCGAAAAAATGATCAGGCAGAATAGAAAGAGCCGAATGGTCAATTGTGGTTCCAGTCAGAAAAAGAATGACCAATAGCTGGGCGGCCATATGTGTAAAACATAGCTCCATACGAAGAAAAAATAGCCTAGGTATGTACGGACTATACAAGACAATGTTGTAGCGAAGAAAGGAAAACATGACAAGTGAAATCCAGACAGTTACGTACGGAAAAAAATATGGGATCACATGCCGCACGGTAAAAAAATAAGGTGTTGTAGAGGTACCAAGACGACATCATATGAACTAGCGGAGGGGACATTCACGAAGTATATATGGTCGAACGGACAAATGAACGAACCCAAAAGAGCCGGACAGACCAAACATGATCGGAGAGAGGATATGATGAAGCACGAAATCTGCTATCAGGGGCTCGCGGGGTTGTGAGGAGGGCCGGAGGCTCTGGAGTTCACGACACACGCTCTACGTCAAATCCTGTCAGAGGAGAATAGGCGATTCTAGTATGGGAATCGGCGATTCTCTCTGTGAATGCTCTAGTTGTGGTGGAACTTGTATTCTGCCTTGGAGTGACCTCTTGGGACCCTTTTTATAGGGTCTTTGGGACTGACGTAATCAGGCATGTCTCACTAGTACTCCCCCTGAAGAGAGCACAAGAAATATGAGGATATCGCCAGTATCCACCCCAAGCAAGGTTGTGTGTGTGATCCACATCAAGGCCAAAGGGACAAGATGAGATCGAATCATTGTGACCACAACGACACGATGATTTCGGATTCATTAAGGCCAAAGTGACAAAATGGATTGATTCTGGCCAAAGCGACAAAATCTAATTGCCACAGAATTACGTGTTTATAGTCCAACCTGTTGGATCGTGATCTAAGGCTAGAGGGGGGGTTAATAGCCTCTTTTCGATTAATGCAGATTGTAGTGGAAGATCTGCAAAGCACTCGAAGAAATACAATATCAATATGATAATAATATAATATTGTTAGTAATATTATATTATTATATAACTTTAGTAAATATAATATTGTATTTTATAATACACCGTAATGCTTTTTCTTTCAAAGTTTACTATAGTATATAAATACTAAGTCAACTTATCAGATTAAACAACTGTAGTATATGAATACTATGTTATATTATAAGCACACGTTATATTAGAAGCTAAAATATATTATAAATGATCAGTTAACTGGATAAAGACTTTAACTCAAATAATAGTATTTTATAAGCCAACTATAGTATATAAATACTAAGTTCTCTTATAAGCACAAAAGTTGTAGTATAAGTTAAAGTATATAAAAATTAGATAACTGGTTAATAAATTTAACTTTAAGTAACCTCAGATAATGACCAGATAACTGGATGAGGTTTCTACAATAAAGTAGTCAACCTCAGATTGTGACCAGATAACTGGATGAGGGATCTCTTTGTTTCTTTTAACTTATTAGAGTATAAAGATTTAGAAAACGAAAAATAAAAGAACATAAAGAATTTATACTGGTTCAGTCTCAACCGACCTACATCCAGTCTCGTGATGTACCCTCACGAAATTCACTTGCCTAAAGGTATTGGCAAACCTGTATCCTTTACAGGTAGATTACACCTAAGAGTTTTACCAGAAAACTCTATAAAACCAACCAGAGCTTTTACTACGTTATCACGCTCAAGAACCTTGAATCTTTTACAAGTAGATTCCGCCTAAGAGTATTATCGGTAAACTCTATAAAACCAACCTTGAAGCTTTACAGGTAGATTCAACCTAAGAGTTTTACCAGGAAACTTTATAAAACCAACCTGAGCTTTTTGGTTCAACTCAATAACTTCACACCTTGGTAATTTTGAGAACAACCTCTCTCAACCAAAGTGGAACACACAACAAAAAGATGTAAGAGTTTTGGACAGCACTTCAACTTGACATGGATCACTCAAGAAGATTAGAAGAAGAAGAAGTGTAGAGCTTTGTAGAGCTTTGAGCAAAGGAGCACTTGGACACAACCTTGGAATGTTGGAAGCTTGAAAGCTTTGAAGGTGGTGAACGATGGAAATGGAAATGTGGAGCTCAAAGTAGAGATTTGAAAAGCTCTTATGTTGTGGTTAAGTTTTCACTTGGTATGCACCTCTATTTATAGCATGAGCCACTTGATCTCCTCTATTAGATCTTAAATTAATGGTTCCTTGATCTCTCACAAGAATCCAAAATGTGGTGGAGATTCTTTCTTTCTTCAATGAAAATAAGCTCTTGGATTAAGAAACTAAGTTCTTTGATTCTTGAAATAATCCATTTGATTCTTGTTGTCTCCAATGTATGTGAGAGAGCTCCATATGTGTAAGACTGTAAGTGGATGTCTTCATCATGTGAGGGTGCATAATCCCATGTGAGTAAGCTCTTTCTTCCATGTGAGTCATTCTCTTTGTCCAAGAAACTCACTTTTTTCCAACCCATGTGAATAACCTAATTTCTTCATCAAAAGATGTTAATTCAAACATAATCAAGATTAAATAATAATAATAGTTACATGGTAACATGTTGAATTGAGCTTTTAAAGCATGTTTGTCTCCAACGTATGAGACATTTCTTTATCCAAGAAAATCACATTTTCTCATCCCATGTAATATCTTTTTCCAAGAAAAATATATTTTCTTATCCCATGTGAGTAATCTATTTCCTTGATCAAAGATATTAATTCAAGCATAATCAAGGTTAAGTATAATAATAATAACCACATGGTAAGAAGTGTTGACTTGTTGACCATGAATTAGGGTTTTGACTTTTGTCTTAATTTACATATGGTCAAATAATTCTAGGGTTTAATATGAGCCTAATTGAGATTAGGTTTAATTCAAAATCTCAATTCACCCTATTGACTAATAACATGATTAGAGTTAATTAAACATGATTAACAATATAAACTATGTATCGGCAATTTAGATTCTACACAACCGTGATCAAGTGTGACTTTTGTTGTATCATCAAGGCCAAAGCGACAAGATGAGAGAATTATTAAGGCCAAAGCGACAAAATAATTCTTGGTCTATTAAGGCCAAAGCGACAAAATGGACCTTGATTTATTAATGCCAAAGCGATAAAATAAATCTGATTCTGGTCAAAGCAACATAATCTAGTTCTAGCCAAAGCGATAGAACTAATGTTTCTAGTCCAACTTTGATCAAGAGCTACTTTATGTCTGCAACGACGATTAACCCATCAATGCAAATAAGCGGAATAATGGGTTAGGATCATTAAGGCCAAAGCGACAAAATGATCTTTGATCTATCAAGGCCAAAGAAACAAGATAGATCTGTTCTGGTCAAAGCGACAGAATCATACCTGCAAAAAAGAAAACATCCTGCAAAACAACTAAATAAGTCTAAAACGCATATTATATAGACTTATTGAACTTACCATGCGATGTTACCTTTCGTGTTACTCCTCCTTTTGTTCGAATAAATCCTAGATAAATCTGGCCAAAGCGACAGTTTTACGGTGCTCATATTCGACAACTTCCGACCGGAGCGACAGAAGTGATGGGAAGAGTTTGTGATACCCTCCCCTTGAGTACCTGCATAAAACGTGACAACTTCTGACCGAAGCGACAGAAGTGTCAGAGAGAGTTTGTGATACTCCCTCCCGAAATGTGACGATCTCTAGCCAAAGCGATATAAAAAGTCACTCTATCACTTTGGCCGGAGTTGGACTATAAACTATAGTTCTATTGCTTTTGCTAGAACTAGATTCTGTCACTTTGGCTAGAATCAGTTCTATTTTGTCGATTTGGCCTTAATGAATCAAGAATTATTTTGTCGCTTTGGTCTTAATAATTATCTTGTCGTTATGGCCCTGATGAGCATCAAAAGTCGCTCTGTCGCTATGGCCAGAGTTGGACAATAAATCGTAGTTCTATCGCTTTGGCTAGAACCAGATTTTGTCGCTTTGGTCGGAATCAGATCCGTTTTGTCGCTTTGGCCTCAATGGATCAAGGATCCTTCTGTCGCTTTGTCCTTAATGATTCTATCCCATATTATCGATATGGCCTTGATGAGGATCAAAAGTCGCTCAATCGCTATGGCCGGAGTTGGACTATAATTCTGTCGCTTTGGCCAGAATCAAATCCATTTTGTTGCTTTGGCCTTAATGGATCGTGGATCATTTTATTGCTATGGCCTTAATGATTCACCTAACCTTGCCTGGGGGGAGATATTGACAGTACATGCCTGATCACATGCTCTCTTTAGGGGGAGTACTACTGATTATATATGAGTGAACGCCAGTCACTCCCATCAACGCCGGACCACCGGAAGGCTCCCACAATTCTGGAACGATGGTCTTCGTCAAGTCGCCAAGTTGAACTAGTGAATCACTGACTAGTACTGTCAAATCACCGAGTTGAAGACGAGATTGCCAGCACTGGCAAGCTGTCGATCTCGCCTCTCTGAACTCGCCGGTTCTGTCACCAAATCGCCGATTCACCCCCTAAATCGCAGACTTCATGACCATTACTCGGTGCCAGCTCGCGTCATTAATGGCGTACCATTAATGCCATGCGCGATCACCGGCGCTGATTGCGCCTGGATGGTCTTATAAAAGGGGTCCTCTGGGCACAATCCAAAGCATCAGTTCCATTCCAATCCAGAGCAGAGCACGGAGCAAATATCCTGAAAGATTTGATGTAGAGCGCGCGTCGTGGACTCCAGAGCCTCTTACATCACCTCGCACCACCGCGAGCCCTAGTAGCATTTTCTGTGCTTCATCACATACAAAACAGAGCCTCGTAAAATATCACAACCAAAATCTCAAAGATAAAGAAATAACAAATGTAAGTATGGTCATGGGGAAGGCAAGTATCAATCGAAAAATTGCTCGAAAGGAAAGTTAGGAACCAACCCGGAAGGACCCTACATAGTGGGCGAAGAACTCCTACCTAGAACCTATAAGGTAAAGAAGAAGGACGGAAGTTATATTCTCAACACATGGCATGTCGATAATGTACAATTATAGTTAAAAAAGAGTTATATATTAAGGATTTCTTTTTGTAAAATTGTTACCTAGCTAGATTTATTATAAATGACAATTTGTTACGAAAATACGAGTTAATAAAAGTGATTGGTTAAAAGATAACAAAAGTGTTAATCTTTTCACAAAAAATATTAACAATCATAAGTAGCTAAAGTATTGTCAAAAAATCTTACCTAGCTATTACAAAAAAGAGTTAGAAATATTGTACATTATTACAAAATATTCATTCTGAAGCATGCTTAGGAGGAGATGGTTCTGCGGAAGATTTCGGCTAGGGGGGATGATAGACACACATCGAGAAGATTCTTCATCGTGGCCTCATCTACATTGTCTTTCTCCACGACATAAAATTATTCATCCCTGAGCACGGTCTCAGTATCTTCACCTTTTTCCCTTTCCTCCTCCTCTTCCCATTTCTTCCTTAAGTGTTAAACAAGCACAACATTATCCTAGACCCAATGGTGAACTTGAGGAGCGTCAAATTCAGGGAAGACAACTGGGCTAAAATACACTAGCTTATTGTACTCAGTCAAGTTGCTTAAGAATTCAGGGTGAAGGTTGGAATTTGACTATTGTTGGGCCTCGAGCTCGGCAATCCACTCAGCTTGCTCAGAATGTTGCTTCACATGCTTTTCTTTCTACTGTCTAAGTTAATCATTTTTAAAAGTCATATCTACAACAGACGGTCTGGAAGTTAGTAGCATATTCTCACTCTTTAGAACATTGAACTCTTCCATCAGGATAGTGATGGTTATATCAGAAACCTCAAAAATATTCTTCAGAGTCCCAGACTCCTTCTCAGCAAGGTTCTTGGCAGCTTTGGATTGGACTTGATCCTCCATAGCATCTTTCATTTTCTTTTGAAGTTTAGCAACCATCTTTGCTTTGGCCTCCAAATCCTTACTCAAGGTATTGTTGGAACCTTGCAACATAGTAATATCAGAACCAAAGGAGGAGATAGATCGACATCGAAATGATTCTTCATCGTGGCCTCATGTACATTGTCTTGCTCCTCGACAGAAAATTATTCATCCCTGATCACGTTCTCAGTATCTTCACATTTTTTCCTTTCCTCCTCCTCTTCTCATATCTTCCTTTAGTGTTCAACAAGCATAACATTATCCTAGACCCATTGATGAACTTGAGGAGCGTCAAATTCACGGAAGACAACTGCGCTAAATTACACTAGCTCGCTATACTCAGTCAAGTTGCGCTTAAGAATTTAGGGTGAAGGTTGGAATTTGACTATTGTTGGGCCTCGAGCTCGACAATCCGCTCAGCTTGCCCAGAATGCTGCTTCACATGCTCTTCTATCTACTGTATGTCTAAGTTAATCATTTTCAATAGTCACATCTACAATAGACGGTCTGCAAGTTAGTAGCATATTCTCACTCTTTAGAACATTGAACTCTTCCGTCAGGATAGTGATGGTAATATCAGAAACCTCAATAATATTCTTCAGAGTCCCAGACTCCTTCTCAGCAAGGTTCTTGGCAGCTTTGGATTGGACTTGATCCTCCATATCATCTTTCATTTTCTTTTGAAGTTTAGCAACCATCTTTGCTTTGGCCTCCAAATCCTTACTCAAGGTATTGTTGGAACCTTGCAACATAGTAATATCAGAACCAAAGGAGGAGATAGATCGACATCGAGAGGATTCTTCATCGTGGCCTCATGTACATTGTCTTGCTCCTCGACAGAAAATTATTCATCCCCGATCACGGTCTCAGTATCTTCACATTTTTTCCTTTCCTCCTCCTCTTCCCATATCTTCCTTTAGTGTTCAACAAGCATAACATTATCCTAGACCCATTGATGAACTTGAGGAGCGTCAAATTCACGGAAGACAACTGCGCTAAATTACACTAGCTCGCTATACTCAGTCAAGTTGCGCTTAAGAATTTAGGGTGAAGGTTGGAATTTGACTATTGTTGGGCCTCGAGCTCGACAATCCGCTCAGCTTGCCCAGAATGCTGCTTCACATGCTCTTCTATCTACTGTATGTTTAAGTTAATCATTTTCAATAGTCACATCTACAATAGACGGTCTGCAAGTTAGTAGCATATTCTCACTCTTTAGAACATTGAACTCTTCCGTCAGGGTAGTGATGGTAATATCAGAAACCTCAACAACATTCTTCGGAGTCCGCCTTGGTTTTGGATGGTTGTTGAACTTCTTACCGAGTCACGTTCTTCCACCATCTTTTGATGGTTTTGGATGCAAGAAAGGGCTTGTAGACCATCTTTGTACAGAAAATTAAGCTGTATAAGATAAAGAAATATTTTAGAATATATGCAAAACTAAAGTTAAAGAATGTATAACTTACGTTTGTAAAATTCTTTGCAAACTCTCTAATCAATTTATGCATCCCGTAAGTGAATATTTTCTTCAGTATGGCAGCATTGGCAAGAGTATCAGCTAATATAGGGGACTTTCCGTAGTTCGCAATTGTATAGCCCATGTACCTCAGATACTGGAAATATTCAGTAGATTTGTATTAAGTCTTAATAGCAGCAGGAGCTCTTTGCGAAGAAGATCCAACATGAAACACTTTTTTTTCCTTCTCAAGCTGACCAATAGTCAGAGGTGGAGATTTCCTCTTTGAAGGAATCTTGCTAAGCTTGGAACCATCAGATGAAGATGTGGCATTTCTCTCTGGCCTCAACTTCTCAGAGGCTCAATGACTACCTTTTGCTGATACATGATTGATTACGCCAGTTACTCCCATCAATGTCTCTCAAAAAGGACTAGGGTTTTGTTCGCTTTATCCAAACCCCCAAAAGGCTTCCACGATTGCAGAACAAAGGTCTTCTTCAAGTCAAAGACCTGAATCACCGATTCCCCACTGAATCGCCGACTTCATGACCGTTACTCGGTGCTAGCTCGCGTCCTTAATGGCACGCTATTAATGTCGGGCGTGATCACCGCCGTGAATTGCACCTGGAGGGTCCTATAAAACGGATCTTCCATCCATAATCCAAAGCATCAGTTCCATCCTAATCAGAGCACAACACGAAGAAACTCGTCGATTGCACACTTGTAATCGTCGATTCCTCTTGGAAGATTTGACGTAGAGAGGACGTCGTGGCCGGACTCCAGAGCTCTGCACTTCTTTGTGAACAAAATCACATCTCTTTTCAAATTGGGCCAGAAATACCCTTGTCGTAGTACTTTCTGGGCTAGGGTTCTCCCCCCTGATGGATTCCGCATACCCCCTAGTGGACCTCTTCTATTATGAATTGGCCTTCTTCTTAGGAAACACATTTCATTAGGGGTCCAACGTATGATTTTTCCTACAGAACATCTCCTAACTGACAGAATCTCGGGATGCACGTTTGCAGTTTTCGGCCCTCATTTTTGTCTTCTAGCATCTTTTGACCTTGTAAATACTCTAGTACTGGTAATCTCCAATATTTGGCCTGACTTGTGACCAGATTGCATGAGGGAACCGAGACTGAGTCTACTAGTATTTCCCTTTGGCCACCGTCGAACGCTGAGGCGAGCCTTGCAAGTGCATCTTCCGAGTTATTCTGGCTTCTTGAAATTTGTTCTATTTTTACTTTGTTAAATTATAGCTTTATTTTATCTAATTTTGCTACATACTGCATTAGCTGAGGCACTTTTGTTGAAAACTCCCCTGTCGATTGCCTGGCTACTAGTTGTGTATCAGTACTAATTATCACTGAGCAGACTCCGAGTGTTTTAACTATCTTTAAACCCTGGATTACAGCTTTGATGAAGCACGGAATCTGCTACCAGTGGGCTCGCGGGGTGGCGAGATGAGCCGGAGGCTGTGGAGTCCACGACGCGCGCTCTACGTCAAACACCTGCAGAAGAGGAGGGGAATCGGCGACTCACGTGGGAGTAGGCGATTCGGGCTCCTTGGTTGTTCTAGTGTGGAGTGGTATGTCAAGAGAAGATGTTGTGTATGGAGGACACCCCTAGGACCCCTTTTATAGGGTCCTAGAGGCGTTTCCCTTCAATGGAGTGGGGCCCACCCCATTATGTTGCCCTATTGAAGGGTGCCATAATGGTGTGGGCCCGCCCACGTAACGGCTGGGAGTCGGCGACTTAGGTGTGGGAGTCGCCGATTCAGGGGTGGAGTCGCCGATTCCTTGGAGGCCAAGTCCTCGGTCTACCAGACCCGAGATCCCTGGCCGGAATCGGCGATTCACCCTTGGAGTCGGCGACTTGGTAGTCCCAGTCGGCGACTCCCAAGTGTTATCTTGGGCTCTTGACGTAGACACGTGCTCCGCACCGTGGAAGCCTTTCCGGGGGTCCGGCATATAGCGACGAAACCCTATTCCTTGTTTGAAGGGCGTCGCTGGGAGTGACTGACGTAATCAGGCATGTCTCACCAGTACTCCCCCCTGAAGAGAGTATGGCTAAACACCCGTGTATCACCAGTAATATTTTTCAGATTTTTTTGAAAACCAATTATTCCGGATATCATTGGAATCGTAAATTAATTTTTAACAACTTGTCTACTATGTCCTCATTTATGATTGATTTTAATTTCAATATTTTTGAAAAATGACGTGACAATGTGGGAAAATAATTAAAAATTTATAGTATTTGAAATGCACAAAATTACCATATGTTAATTGTAGCGATTTTCGAAATTTTCGACTTACCGTTGAGCCTCTATTGAAAGTTATCTTATTTTATCAAATAATAATTATTTTTAAATTAGATATTATTGGAGGATTCTCCACCAAAAATATTTTCCCGTCAAAAAATTCAAATTGGTAGAATATAAATGGTCTGGGAACAGCAGTATATCTACCTCTTAGGGGACAGATAAGATGAGACCTTTTTACCATTTCGACTGCTAAGTGAACGAACTAGCTAGAGAGACTAAAAGAGATTGAACTAGAGAGAGAGAATAATGTTTACGCACTATATTATCAAGATCTACCCAATTTATACCCTTATTCTCTAATATTACAGCTATTCTGAGACATAAAATTTCTAAAACGAAAATATTTATTCATATATCATATTTATTAGTTATAAAGCTTAACAACCCTCAAATCTAATACAAAACTGCTTTGATACCAACAAAATTTCCTTCATTTCATTATGATGACTTATCATAGTCGAAATCTTTGATGTGTCTGTTATGCAAACACACTGTCCGTTTGTAGCAAAACATTTAGGGATATCAGAGCATTCTTGCGGGGTGATTTTTTCCTTTATGGTCATTTCAACCATAACTCTTTGAGATGCTTCAGTAAAAGTTGCGAGAATGATCAAGATAGATAATATAAGAAGACAATTTGCTGAATGATTTGCCATTTTTTAATATCTTTTTTTTTCTACGAAATATTATGAAGAAATGTTGCAAGAAAACACTGAAATTAGGTTGTCTATATAAATAGAGTTGGTATATATAATAAGAGTTGGTATTATACATATTCTATATAATAAGATCTAGTAATTTGATATTATTTGACATTATTTGATATTATTTGATATTATTAGATATTATATATATTAATTCATATCCTTTTATTAGGGATGTAAATGGGCCAAGTTTAGGCTGGCTTGAACTCTGATCCATGAACTTTGTTCGGGTCTATAAGGGAAAAGCCTAGACCATTACTCATTCCATACCCATGAAAATATCCGAATCCAGGTCGTTTCGCCTGTTCGTACAGTTCATCAATAAATGGGTTTCGTAGAACGCAGAAAAAAGCACTTAGTAGACACGACGATCACACTCCTTCAACATGGTGAATTCAGAGGTATTTCTCGTACACTCCGAATTGGTGAAAATCCAGAGATATTTAGTCAAAAAATCCCTCCGGCAGTGAATTCATAGGTATTTCTCCTACACTACCTTGGCTTGGTGAAAATGCAGAGGTATTTAGCCAAAACACCCCTCCGGCGGTGAATTCAGAGGTATTTCTCGTACCCCCTCCCGACTTGATAAAAATCCAGAGGTATTTAGCCAAAACACCTCTCTGTCGGTGAATTCAGAGGTATTTCTCGTACACCCGCCCGACTTGGTGAAAATTCAGAGATATTTAGCCAAAAAAATCTCTCCGGCAGTGAATTCAGAGATATTTAGCCAACGGAACTACGTGTTTATAGTCCAACCCTGATCAAGGGCGACTTTTGTTGGGTCATCAAGGCCAAAGCGACAAGATGAATTGACTCACTATCAGAGTCTGATTCTGGCCAAAGCGGCAGAATTTATTGATTCACTATCAGAATCTGATTCACTATTAGAATCTAGTTCAATATTAGAACTAATGTTTATAGTCAACTCTGATCAAGAGCTACTTTTTGTCCGCAACGACGGTTACCCCATCAAGGCCAAAGCGACAAGATGGGTTGAGATCATTAAGGCCAAAGCGACAAAATGATTTCTAGTCTATCAAGGCCAAATCGACAAGATAGATTAACTCACTATCAGAGTCTGATTCACTATTAGAATCTTACCTGCAAAAAAGAAAACATTCTGCAAAACAACTAGATCAGTCCAAAACGCATATTATTATTGACTTATTGAACTTACTGGTGATACAGTATCCCGAACACGGTCACAACCTACCAGCAACTAGAAGTCCGGATAGCCTAAGATGAGTTGAGCTATCTATTCTAGAGTTGGGGAGGTCCCAGGTCGAATCCTAGGAAGATCGACTTTCCTGAGGATCGACTTCCCTGGGATCGACTTTTGAATAAAGTCGATCACCAGGAAAGTCGACCCCCAGAAAGTCGATCTCTGGAAGTCGATCCTGGGACCCAATTTGATCAGTTGGGCAGTTAGGCGGTTACTGCCCAAATGACCATATTACCCCCATAAGAACCCCTATAAAGAGAGGGCACCCCCCACTCATTAAAGGCAAGTCATTTGGAGAAGAAGAATTCCTAGCGAAGCAGAGCTCTGCACACTTGAGTTCCGGTCCGGTTTCCCGCGGAGTTCCCCGCTTGGCGTTTGCTTGCGCGTCTTGGAGTACTGGTCGGGTTTCACCCCCATCAGTTGGCGCCGTCTGTGACTCAAAGATACTCACGACAAAAGCTCCTCGACTTTTTCGAAAAAAGGGATCGACTTTTTTTCAAGTCGCCAGCTAGGGAGTCTTGCGAGGATTGACTTTTCAGAAGATTGACTTTTCAGAAGATTATCAAGTCGTCAACTTTTCAGAAGATTGACTTTTTCTTCCAAGGAGAAAAAAGTCGATCCCTCAAGGAGCTAGGCTTTCAGACATCGACTTCCAAGGAATCCTCCAAGTGCACTAGGGATCGACTTTTTGAAGATCGACTTTTTCTTTCCAAGTAAAAGTCGAACACTCTCTCCAAGAAAAGTCGGACACTCAAGGATGGTGGTAACTCGAAGCACTTCCCAAGGAGGAGGAGCAAATTCTCAGGAGGCGCCAGAGCAACAGCCTGGCAACTCAAAAACTAAAAGGCCAGTGGGTCGACCACCCAAGGCCAATAAAAACAAGAGGACTCCCACGGGACCTGAGGCTGAACCCGAAGGTTAACCCGAGCAAACTCCTCAAGCTTCAGCAGGAGGGGAAAATCTGAACATCACAGTTCAGGCGATAGCAGAGGCCATCCGACTCCTTGCTGAAAAGGAGAAACCTTCGGAAGAACAACCTCAGAAGGGGGGACCCACAAGCAGCAAGGAACCAAGGGCTGCTGCATCAGAATCCACTCATGGGTTCATAAAAATGCCCATAGAAGAGCTGGAAAAACGAAGGAAACCATAGCAAAAATGAGCGAAAAAATAAAGGATATTGAAAAATCTAAAGCATCAATATACCATTCAAAAGCTCAAACCTCAAAGCAGGCCAATGTGCAACAGGAGGTGTCAAGTCATAGAGTAGCACACTCCAGCGCACCACTACCTCGCAAACCAGAGGAGCAACCCAAACCTCTTCTCAAAAAACCCGTATATGAAGAAAGCACGGGAGACACAGAAGGAGGAGGCGAGGTTCCAAACTGGCTGGTAGGCATGGATGCCCTGCACAAATCACTAATGGTAAAACCAGCACCTCTAAAATTCAGGCTACCCAGGCTGCAGATTTATGATGGGAAAATGGACCCAGCAGACCACATAAATATGTTTGTGGGAGCAATGCAGTGGGCCACATCAAGGGATGACATCCTATGTAGAGCATTCCCAGGAACACTGAAAGGGCCTACATATAGATGGTTCGTCGAACTTCAGCCAGGGAGCATAACAAGTATTGTTAACTTAAAAAAGAAATTCGTCGCCCAACACTGTGGGAACACAAGAGTAAGATAGGGCACATAATCACTGTTTGCAATCAAACAGAACGGAGATACGCTTCGGAATTATACAACTAAATTCACGGAAGCCATGCAGAAAATCTCCGATCTGAACACAACAATCGCAATATGTGCATACTCAAAAGGGCTAGACATGAACACGCCATTGGCAATAAAGCTAAACGTCAGTAATGTAAAATGCATGGAGGACCTGCTAACAAAGGCCCAGAAATACATAAATTCTGAAGAGTATGAGAAAGAAAAAGAAAAAGAGAGAGGTGGCATAAGCAATAAAAAAGCATATGAAGCACCAAAGAAAAAATTTCAGAAGTTTGAGAAAGGAGAATCATCCTGGAGACCAAAACACGATGGAAAGGTCTACCAGACATCTGAGGAGTTTGGAAAACCAAGGTATCCAAAGTACAAAGACTTAGGATTTACGGTTTTCACTACTCCAAAAGAGGAAATCTACAATAAAGAAAAGGGAAGAATAAGGTTTCCTCAACAAGAAGAGTTAAACCCTGCAACAAAAGAGGCTCGAACAAGGAGGAACAGGTATTGCAAGTTCCACAAGGATTACGGGCACAATACAGAAAACTGCAGGGAGCTGAGTACCTTCCTAGACACGCAAGTGAAGGAGGGGAGGCTGAAGCAATACATCAATAAAATAGAAAGGGGGCGACAAGGCTGCAAGGACCCAAAAAACAAGGGTAAGCGCCAACGCTCAAGGAGTCCTGATTCAGACACTGACCACAAAAGAAGGGTAATCAATTTAATCTTCGGTTGAGGATCAGTAGGAGAAAGCAAAAGTTACTCGCGCAAAGTAATGCAGACTACATCGGTACCAAAATCTAAGAAAAGATCGTACCCAAGCGAGGAAATAAGCTTCTCTGAGGAAGATCTGGACAACGTGGTCAGCCCACATGAGGATCCACTAGTGATACAAATGGATATAGGGTATGACTTAAGTCTGAACAAAGTAATGGTGGACAATGGCAGCTCAGTAGATATATTATATCTAGATGCGTTCGAAAAAATGGGCTACAAAGTGGATCAGCTAACCCCAGCCAAGGAAGCCATTTATGGGTTCACAAACACAAAAGCCCCAGTAGTAGGAGCCATCAATTTACAGATATCCCTGGGAAAAAGAAACGGGAGAGTTTCACGCACAGCATACTTCATTGTGGTCAATATAGACTCTCCATTCAATGGGATCTTGGGCAGACCAAGCATTCACGGTTTCAAAGCGATACCATCATCTTACCATCAATGCTTCAGGTACCCAGGAAAAGATGGCAAAATGACAACAGTTTTTGGAGCACAGAAAGACTCCAGAAATTCGTACAGGAAGGCAACTAAAATAGCTAAACCTATAACCCTGTACATCCAACAAAGAGAGGAGGAAGAAGACACAACCTCATCTAATCAAGTTGAGGAGGTCAAACTCTCAAAAGGAGGAGTCCTGATAGGGACATCTTTATCCTCCGAGTTAAAAAAGTCACTGCTGCAACTATTAGAAACCCATGTGCACACGTTCGTATGGGAAGGGGAGGCACCCTCACAGGTACAGCGTACTATAACGTGCCATGA
>LFYR01000907.1:90761-134179 GCA_001185155.1 Zostera marina | reverse complement strand
TTCACAGGAGAGTTCACTGTTAAAGAACCTCTAATTGTACAGTACGCAGCCACACTGGAAAAAATCAAAGAACAATTCACTAAGGTTGAAGTAGAGCAGATTCCAAGGAGTCAAAATAACTCAGCTGATGCCCTGGCAAAGCTAGCTTCTGCTTTCGAGGGGGGGCAAAGAGAGATACTAGTTGACTCAGCATCTACATCTTCTTGTAACTTAGTCACGATCCAGGCAGAAGACTGGAGGAAGCCCTTGATAGAATACTTCGAGGGACAGAAACTTCCTGAAAGTAAGAATGAAAGACGCAAGTTGCAAACACGCGTTTCGAGATTTTGCCTGATCGTTGACATTCTGTATAAGAAATCCTACGACGGACCTCTAATGAAATGTGTCTCAACAGAAGAAGGACAATTCATTGTAGAGGAGATTCATCAAGGAGTATGCGGAATACATCAAGGGGGAAGATCTCTGGCTCAAAGAATAATAAGGCAGGGATACTTCTGGCCCACACTGAAAAAAGATGCAGTCCTATTTGCAAGAAAATGCAAGGCCTGTCAAATATACAAAAACATACAGAGAAATCCCGCAACTCAGCTAACAGGGGTAGAAAGCCCCATCCCCTTTGCAATGTGGGGATTAGATATTGTGGGACCATTTCCAGTATCGACAGGCCAGGCTAAATTTATATTTGTGGCTGTCGACTACTTTACTAAATGGGTCGAGGCACTAGCTGTACCCAAGGTAACTCAAGGAGCAGCAACGAAGTTTGTCTTCAAGTGCATAATGTGCAGATTCGGTGTTCCAATGCATATAGTGACAGATAACGGTACACAGTTTACCGGTGGGGAGTTTACGAGATTGTGCGAGAACATGGGCACTAGAATCCATTTTTCATCGGTACACAGACCACAGGGTAATGGGAAAGTAGAAGTCACAAACAGAGCCATCGTTCAGGGACTGAAGAAAAAAGTTGAACAGGCCAAAGGTTCGTGGGCAGATCTACTACCAGAGATCCTGTGGGCGTATAGAACCACTGAAAAGACACCCACCGGAGAAACCCCGTTCTCACTAGCATATGGAATGGAAGCACTAATCCCAACAGAGCTAAGCATTCCAACAGTCAGAGTGTTATTTTATGACATGGAAGAAAACATGAGATCATGTGCGATAACTCTGGACTTAGTGGATGAGCTTAGGGATAATGCACAGGCAAAGAATGCAGCTTACAAATAAAGTATCGCTAGATATCACGACAAGAATGTCAAGGGTAAAGCGATAAGAAAAGGAAGCCTAGTATGGAGAAGAGCGAGTGTCGGCAGAAAAGACTACTCTAAAGGCAAATTAGGCGCAAATTGGGAAGGACCATATGTGGTGGAGGAAGTACTCCGACCAGGCACGTACAAGTTAAAGCGGGAAGATGGAACAGGCATTCCCAATACTTGGCACGCAGATAACCTACAGTTGTACTTTTAAACAATCAAGTAGGATTATACTACTTTTGTAATAGTTTGAATTACTTAACTAATATGTTGTTTAGTTAACTATTATTAGTAATCAGAACACTCAGAAAACATTCCATATATTAATTGAAAATGAATTACAAAGGAATGTAAATTACAAGGATAAGATAGAGGATTAATCTATTTAGGAGGGGGGGGGTGTATCTTTAGAACCCACTGTACCGTTGTCGTCTTGATCTTCTACAGAGAAATCTTTATCAACGGCAGCAGTAGTATTATCCCCCGGAGCCTCCTCTTCTTCATCTTCTTCATCCTCTTCTTCCGCAAGTGCCCGATTTCTGACTTCGGTAGCTTCTTTAGGGTACTTGCGGGCCCAGTTATGGACATCCTCAGCTTCGAAACCAGGGCAGACATGAGGACCCAGATCGACCAAGTCATTGTAATCTCGCACATTGGCAAAATAATCAACCTTGAGCTTCTCCAGATGGTCGACCATACGTTGAAGCTCCTCAGTCATATGTCGAGCTTCCTCAGTCAGACGTTGGACCTCCTCAGTCTTTGCCCGGTCCGTTTCTTCCAGTCGCATTATCGAGTTTTTATAATCGTCCAGCGACTTGGAAAGCTTCTTATTCTCATCATAACCTTCGTTCAATCGTCGGGTAAATATGGCATTTTGTGCCCGACAAGATTGAAGGTTCGCCTCAGTGTTCTCGTGCTGGCGGGTGATGTCGGCAATCATCGACTCTTTGATTAAAACCCGGGCACGTTGACCAGCTAATTCCAACTCTAGAACCCCCAACTCCCCGTTGACTTTGGAGAGTTCCTGCTCCTTATCTCTCAAGAGATTCTTTTGAGCAGCCCAGTCCTCAGCCAACTTCTTGTTGGTGGCAGACAAAGTAGAGGCGTCTGAAGCTTTTTGCACAACCTCGCCTTCCAGATCTTTACACCGGCGCTTCACCTTCTTCAACTCGTCTTCCATAGACTGGTAGTCACGAAGACGAGATAAAGAAGAGAGGCGGCCTTGAAACAAATAAGCGAGCTGCAAAGAGAAAGAATGAATAAGGACATGCTCATAGAAATAGTAAAAACAAAAGCACTCACGTTGCTCAGGTTCTGTCCTATTTCCTCGACAGTCCGGTCCATCGGATACCCAGATATGGTCCGCAGTGTGGTTCGGGCGGCATCCGTGTCAGCGACCAGAGGGAACTTGGACCCGTAGTTCCGGGGGTGCGAACCTTGGTACCCCGGCAGTTGTGTTTCCCGGGTAGAAGCATAGTTGTATCGGCCCCGGGAGGACTCTCCAGCATAATATGTCCTGCAAGGAGGAGTTTGTCGCCTGGAGGAATGTCTCCTAGATTTCCTCGGAGGAGATGAGTTGGTCCTGGGGGGAGGAGTGCGTTTTTTGCTTCTTTTTTCCGACTCCTCGGGCTGGGCTTCCTTCCCAGCAGTTCTTTGTCGCTCCTCTTCTGGAGTACGGAACAAGGAAGCGAGCCTGAAAGCAGCAGGAGACTGCGCAGGAGTAGTTTCTATAAGTACCTCCGGAGCCTTCCTCAGTGCGTTGGACTTCGTCTGTAGGAGTAGGGGAATGTGCTATTGTGTAGGCATTCTCAAGAGCACGTTGCCTCAGATGATTGGCGTCAGAAGGCTTAGAGGCGGCTGCATAAGCCTTAGTGCCCGTTTCATTTTGCCCAACGCGTTCAGAGACACCTCCGGGGTTATGCATATAAAAATCTGCAAGGAATAAAAACAGAGTTAGAAAATGCATACATATAGAAAACTAAAAGAAAAAACAGGCAAAGGAAGACCTTGTCGGTTAAAAGTATCATCAATCGCGTGACCGACAGGCACAGCGATAGGATGCAAAAAGGCCAGCCTTTGCACGGAAGCTCCCTCATCCTCAGTCAGATCAGGACGAGGAGTAGGCTTACGACCACTAGTGGATGCAGGGAGAAGTCTGCTACCAGGACATAACCTGCAATCCACAAAAATGAACTCAGTCTTGTTCCGCCTGGTCGGAGGATCTTTCAAGAGGGCAGAGTGAGTGACAGATGTAGCACGGCTGGCACATGAAATAAAAGGGCTGCCCTTCTTCGGATTTTGAAAAGTGAAGAAGTGGAAGAACAGCCGAGCAGTGGGGACTATGCCAGCATCCCTAAGGATATTTATGAATCCCCTAACATAAAAGAAGAAGGCAGCACCCATCTGAGATATACACAATCCAGAATACAAGAGGATTTCACTAACTAGGGAAGGGATCGGAAGGATCGGAAAGTTAGTGAAATAGATCTGATGGAGTGCCAACATGAAATAGGGGGCACGTCGCCAGTGTTCTTAGAAGGGTACGCCCAATACACTCTCTCTCTAAGCTCTAACCCCCTCAAAATTCTTTGGGCGGCATCCAGGGAAAGGGTGTTAGAGCAGCTACCCACATTAGAGGAAAGGGGGTAGCCCGGAATATCAGTCAGAGAGACTGCACAGAAAGAACCATACCCAGTCCCGTACTCGCCCCGGTCGAGGATAGGGACAACGTGGAAACCGTTGCGAATAAGAACGGACCACTGACGCCAAGAACCATCCATCTCCCGATAGAAGGATGGGGCGCTCTTCTCCTCAAGAGGAGAAGGAAAGGGGTACTTCTCCTTCGTCTCAGGGGGGTAACCCAAAGGAGAGCCCTCTAAAATGTGAATGTTCTGACTACAGACTTCTGGAGGAAGTTGAGCAGAACCGTCTGTAGTCACAGATAAATCCTCCGTAGTAGGAGCCTCCTCAGGAATGGTAGGCAAAATAACGGTAGGAGGAGGAGTCCTAACAACGGAGGGGTTCCTCCAATTTCTACATCCTGCTCTGAAGAAGAGGAGCTATAGTAGGAAGAACCCGAGCTAGATGTAGAAGACCCCGAACTGGAACGTGCGGGGGAAGAATGGGGAGCACCTACAAACAAAAAGAAACAAATAAAGAGTAAGTTACGAAATAAAAAATAATAAGTAACTTACTAGGTACGGGCTTGCGCGTACGACGGGAAAGAGCTTTTCGCTTACTTCCAACAGGCAAGGAGGAAGGCGAAGCAACTCTAGACTCCGTTACGGCAGGAGCGGTCTGAACCTCGGTAGGAACAGACTCTGGTTCAGCAGGAGCAGCCTGAACCTCGATGGGAACAGGCTCTATTACGGCAGTATCAGCCTGAGAGGTCTGAGGGCTGGTAACAATAGCCCGATCCTCATCGAGAGGAAGATCTTGCTGCGAATTCTTGTCAGAAGACATTATGAACCTGCACGAAGAACATAGCAGTCAGCCCAAGTTATGGCAAAAGTCGATCCCAAGAAAAGTCGATCCGTACTTCAGGGAATCGAACTAGCAACATAAGGGAAGTCGACCTCAGAAGTCGATCCCAGGGAAGTTGACCTCAGAAGTCGATCCCAGGAAAGTCGACCTCAGAAGTCGATCCCAGGAAAGTCGACCTTCGGGAGACAAGGGTCTCAGGAAGTCGACCCCAGTAAACTCGGACCAAGGGAAGTACTTCGGGAGCGCAAAGGCTAAACCCGTGGAAGTCGATCCCAGTAAAAATGGATCCAACTTTGAAAAGTCGATGACAAGGAGTCAAACCTCACAAAGTCGGACCACAGTCCAATGGGCAACAACTTCGAAAGGGACCGACTTTCAGAAAAGTCGGACCCCAAGGAAGTCGAACCCGGTGCAACCTCAGAAGAGCCCGACAACGAAAGTCGGACCCCAGAAAGCTGCACCTCCAAGGCTCAAGTCGAAGCCTTACGCACGCTGGAAGTCGAAGCGGAGAAACGGATGTCGAAGCGAGATGTCGAAGCGAAGAGACTGGAAGTCGATGCGCAGAAAGTCGATCAGTCGGAGCGAAGGAAGCAAGTGGGGGGTGAGATCCCCCCGACTCTTGCAGCTAAGTCGGCGAGTCCCCTTGGGAAGTCTCCGGCCAAAGGCAAGGGGGTTGTCCCCATGTTTAGGAAACCTCGCCAAGTGATTACACTGGGATCGGCGAGTTCCGCACAAACATCGGCGAGTTCCGTGCCTAAATCGCCGATGTTGCCCCTAAACTCGGGGGCTGAAATTGAAGATTTTCCACCTGTTGAGGTGGTGGATATTGATAGGCCGGATGATGAATCTGAGAGGCAGAAGAAAAGAAAGAGGAAGCACCCTAAGCATGCTAGGGATTCTTCCGATAAACCTGCCAGCACAAGTGCCCCCCGTTCCTCATATTTATGGGATGGGCGGCAGAGGAAAGATACATTTCCCCTCTGCGGAGGATGTAAAGGTGCCTGAGCCCTTTGACTATACTCAGGACATTCCAATTGAACGCGGCCCGAGCCGAAGCCGCGATGATAGATCGAACACTCCTCCTCCTCCTATGGAAATGGACAAGGATGGAGACCATATAAACCTCCCGTTTTACGAGGGAGTTGAGAACCACACCGGCTACGCACACTGTGAAACTTTGCCGGGTGGTGAGATCAGACTGTTGCCCCTTTGCGATACTGACGAGGGGTCTATTGAAGAGGTTTCTGTCAACGCGCCTCTCGTGCCTCAGAACGAGACCGCGCATCCTTTTTCCATAATCTCTGCGCTTGAAGCCCGTGAGATTCTACGCGGGATCCGCATTTCTGGGCACCTGCGATTCTGGGGATCGCAATACCAGCCCGCGAATCTGCCTCCAGCCGGGTTCCAAGCCATTCCCCGCCTGTATTTCAGACACTTCTCAATGCTGCCAATTCCTGCACTGATGAGCGAAGTGTTGCTGCATGGTGGGGTGTCACTGTCGCAGATGCAGGCAGCTTTTTTTGTTTACTTGAGAGGATTCTCCAACATCTGTTGGAGTTTGAATATCCCCGCGACCGCCGCCTTATTCTTCTGGTTCTTTAAATTTGTGAAGGCACCCGCTTCCAAATCTTGTCGGTTGGGGTTAGCGAAGCGGTTTAGCGGGCGTGAACTAATAATAGAACTCCCCACTAACTATGGGCCTCAGTGGAAGAGTGAGTTCTTTTTTTGTCGAATCTACTTTTGTACGCGGGAGCCGCGAGAGGTGGGCCAGCTCTCGCCGCGTACACCTGGATGTTCCTTGCACCCTGAGCAAGGCTGAGCTGAAGCGGGTGAAGAAGATTTCTTCTGCTCTCGCTTCCTTCGAATGCGGGCAAGGAGTGCCTTTCGCTTTGTGCCAGCGAGAGGATTTTACCTTTTCTGATGTGGCACATTACCTGCGGTCAGAGGACCCTTCTGGCAATCCGATTAAGAAGAAGAAGGGTCCGCATCTGTACCGCGAGGCGGTCCTTCCACATTTGGCCGTGAGACTTCGCGGCGCTAAGCTGATAAGAGAAAGGAAGGCCCAAGAGACTGGCCCCCGCAGAACCTTCGAGACTGGGTCGAGCTCGAGGTCTGTGCCTGAACAAGCCCCCTTCCGCACCACATTTGATTATCCGGGTTTGTTTGCCGATGAAGGGGTGAGGAGGAAGGCTGCCCAGCTGCTTCAGACTAAGCCTGGGGACTGGATACGCGAAGAGCTTGGAAAAGCTATATCTGTTGTAAGTGATCCGCAATCGCTCTTCACTTATATTTGTTTTATTTTATTTTATTTTATTTTATTTTACTAATTCATTGTTTTGTTTTGTAGGTCGCGTATCTATCAAATGCAACCATTGGGATGCAGTCTGCAAACGACACCCTCCGTTCCCAACAAGAGTACAATAAGCTCGATGACAAGTATCAAGCTATCTGCAAAGAGGTGTGGTCGTTGAGAAAGACCCTCCAACGAAATAAGAAGTTGAAGGAACAAGCTGCTGAGCACGAGAAAGCGATAGCGGCGAAGAACAAAGAGTGCGCTGCGCACCGATCTGAAATTGCTGATCTTCGCTGAAGCTGTGACTCTATGAAAGATAATGAGTCGCTTCTCGCTTCTGCTCGAAAAGAAATTGATACGCTGAAGACGCAGCTTGATGTGGAAGTGGGGAATGCAATGATTTCTGAAACAAAGATTCAGAAATTGAGTGTTGAACTATCTGATTCCGCTTCCGCTCGTATAGATTTGGAAGATCGCTTCTCTCGATCCACGGAGAAGTTGAAGAAGATGAAGGAAGCTCTGGACGCTTCTTCCGAAAAAGTGAAGGACTTGGAGTTCGAAGTTGATGGTCAATCCGATCAACTCCAAGACGTGAACTTTTTCGGACCCCAAACTATCTCTGAGGGATTACACGATTAAGTTTACTTCGATGATGACAGAAGTGAACGACCTAAACCCGAGTCTGGTCATAGCGGGGTACATGAATGGGCTAGTACCCTACTCCCCTTTGGCCCAGAACCTTACGCTCCATAAAGTGGAGACCCTCCCCGACCTCTTCCAACGAGCTCAATCGTTCATTGAGATAGAAGAGGAGAACAAAAATAAGCTGGGCGGAGTCGAGCCGCCCAGCCGGAAAAAACCTCGCTATGCTAAAGAAGATACATACGAGGATACAAGTTCCCAGTCTGAAACCTCGACTAATCCTCCTCGGTACAGAGAGGAGCTTCTCATCAGAAGTTATGACCACCAAAGTCATCACTCACACTCTCAGTCTGGTAACAGTTATGGCCACGAAAGCCGTAGCTCACACTCTCGGCCCAGTAACAGTTATGACCATAGCCCACGCTCTCAATCCTATGACAGTGATGGCAACCAGAGCCACAGTTCACACTCGCAATCAAGTGAATCATGCTAGTAGTGAGGAACTATCACCTGTTAAGAGATAGGATTGGCTAGAGTAACCATGCAAGCTATGCTTCTATCATTGTTTGTCGCTCATACTATTCTCATATATTCTCAATAGCGATATTATTCTAAATAAATCTCTCTTTAATCCATAGAGATATATGCAGTATCGTATTTAGAATAATCATCCATCGCTTCAGACGGATCAATCATTCATCGCTTCGGCTAGATGACGTCCGTCTCTTCAACCTCATGTATCATCCATCGCTTTGGCTGGATGATACCCGTTGCTCAGACCTAGCTTACGACCCGCGAGTCTAAACGATGGTTACAAAATCCAATTTACGTCCAGAGTGGCTAAATTGCGATCACAAATCTAGTTTACGATTTATGAGTCCAAAGTGCGAACTCAGAATCTAAATCGGACTCTCATTCACGAATCTAGCCCCGAGATTCTAAATTTACGACTACAATCAACGATACCCTCATTTTCAATCTATTTTGTCGCTATGGCCTTAATAGACCAAGGATCATTTTGTCGCTTTGGCCTTAATGATCCTATCCCATCTTGTCGCTATGGCCTTGATGAGGATCAAGAGTCACTCTGTCGCTATGGCCGGAGCTTGACTAATACACCAGGGTTCAAGTCTAGAATTGTAATCCTAAAATGTAGTCTCTTAGTCTCTATGCTAGTACAAGTTACAAAATAGAATAGTTAGATTTTATTTTTGTGATACTCTTTCGAAATCACTACCTACGACTCTAACTAGTACCTTACATTAGAAATCTATTTTGTCGCTTTGGCCTTAATAGATCCAGGTCCATATTGTCGCTTTATCCTTAATGGACCAAGAATTATTTTGTCGCATTGGCCTCAATAATTATTCTATCTTGTCGCTTTGGCCTTGATAGACTTGGAGATCATTTTGTCGCTTCGGCCTTAATGATCTCAACCCATCTTGTCGCTTTGGCATTAATGGACGGGAATTATTTTTTCGCTTTGGCCTTAATAATTCCCTCTCATCTTGTCGCTATGGCCTTGATGATGACACAACAAAAGTCGCTCCTGATCAGAGTTGGACTATAAACACGTAGTTCCGTTGGCCTGGAACTAGATTCTGATAGTGAATCAATCCATCTGATAGTGCATGGATAACGAAGTCATTGTGTCGCTGTGGCCGCAATGATTCGATCTCATCTTGTCACTTTGGCCTTGATGCGGATCACCTTGCTTGGGGGGGATACTGGCGATACACGCATGTTTCTTGTGCTCCCTTCAGGGGGGAGTACTGGTGAGACATGCCTGATTACGTCAGTCACTCCCAGGAACGCCACTCAACAAGGACTAAGGTTCCGTCGCTTTACGTCGGACCCCCGGAAGGCATCCACGGTGCGGAGCAAGTTTCTACGTCAAAGTCCTCAAGTCACATATGGGAGTAGCCGATTCCAGTGGGGACTAGCCGATTCCAGTGGGGAGTGGCCCATTCCCCCTGAATAGGCGACTCCCACCTGAGTAGGCAATTCCTACACCTGAGTAGGCGATTCCCACAAGGAGTAGGCGATTCCCAGCCGTTACTTGAGCTAGCTCACACCATTATGGCACCATTAACCGGGCGCCATAATGGTGTGGGCCCCAGACCATTGAAAGGAAAAACCTCCCAAAGACCCTATAAAAGGGGTCCTTGGGGGTCCTCCATTCTCATAACACCTTGACTCACAACACTCCACACCAGAGAACCAAGGAGCCCGAGTCGCCGACTCCCACACCAGAGTCGCCGACTCCCCTCCACTTGTGCAGGTATTTGACGTAGAGCGCGCGTCGTGGACTCCAAAGCCTCCGGCCCTCCTCGCAACCCTACGAGCCTACTGGTAGCAGATTTCGTGCTTCATCATTAAACTTAACTCCAATTCATTAATTAATCATTTGAGTCAAATGTTTAATTCAAAGTTAAAATTCAAATTGGAATAATTGCATCTTTACCTTGAATATTATTATTATCTTTGACTCTTTATTCAAAGTATAATATTCAAAGAAGACAAAACACTATTCACGTTTGAATTATTCTTAGATAAAATTCTCCAACAACACACCATCCAAGGAAAAGAAACACTATTCAAGATAAGATTTCAAAGACAAAGCATGGATTTTTGTGAGAAATCAAGGAGTCGTCCATTGAAGATCCAAGGGTGGACATCGAGTGGCCAAGGCTATAAATAGAAGGGTATTCCCTTCATTTTCACTCACCACACTACAAGCAATCAAAAGGGCTTTTCACTCCACATTTGAGTTCATAAGTGTTCTTGCTTCCAAGTTTCCAAGCTTCCAAGCTTCCAAAGTTCTCAAGTGTTCTAGCTTTCCAAAGCTTCAAAAGCTCTCCAACTTCATCTAATCTTCTTGTTCAACTCTACAAGTAAGAAGTGTTGTTTGCTTAATATTCCACTCCTCTAATCATCTCTTGTGTGTGTCCACTTTGATTGAGAGGTTTGTCTCAAGATCACCAAAGTGTGAGAGAAGTTTTTTGAGCTAAACCAAAAAGCTCTACGTTTGGTTTTATAGAGTTTCCGGGAAAACTCTTAGGTCGAATCTACCTTAAAAGATTTTTAGATTTTTAAGAGTTCCTTGATACTCTAAGGTGTTAACCTACCCGTAAAGGTTAAGAGATTTTTAAGAGTTTCATAATACTCTAAGGTGTGAGTCTATCCGTAAAAGACTGGTTCCTAAACGAAGTTAGCATTAAATCTTAGAGAGGTTTTTAAGAGTTCCTTGATACTCTAAGGTACTAACTTACCCGTAAAAGTTAGAGGTTTTTAAGAGTTTCATAATACTCTAAGGTGTGAGTCTACCCGTAAAAGACTGGTTCCTAAGCGAAGTTAACCTTAAAGTTTAGAGAGGTTTTTAAGAGTTTCCTTGATATTCTAAGGTTTTGTCATAACCTTTAGGCTAGTGAATTCCGATAGTTGATAGGGACTGGATTAGCCCTTGTTTGGGTGAACCAATATAAATTCTCTTGTGTTGTTCTTTGTTAAATTTAGTTTTTATCTTTTGTCTAAAATAACTAAACAACACTTAATTGAAAAGGATCTTCTAGTTATCTGGTCAAATACAAAGGTTGACTACTTTACGCTGATGGGGGTGAAACCCGACCAGTACTCCAAGACGCGCAAGCAAGCGCCAAGCGGGGAACTCCGCGGGAAAACGGACCGGAACTCAAGTGCGCAGAGCTCTGCTTCGCTAGGAATCCTTTCGCTCCAAATGACCTGCCTTTAATGAGTGGGGGGTGCCCTCTATTTATAGGGGTTCTTATGGGGGTAATATGGTCATTTTGGAAGTAACCGCCTACCTGCCAAACTGATCAGATTGGGTCCCGGGATCGACTTTCCAGAGATCGACTTTCTGGGGGTCGACTTTCCTGGTGATCGACTTTATTCAGAAGTCGATCCTAGGGAAGTCGATCCTCAGGAAAGTCGATATTCCTAGGATTCGAACTGGGACCTCCCCAACCCTAGAATAGATGCCTTAACTCATCTTAAGCTATCCGGACTTCTAGTTGCTGGTAGGTTGTGACCGTGTTCGGGATACTGTATCACCATACGCAGATCCCTCATCTAGTTATCTGGTCAACTATCTGAGGTTATATTAATTGTCTTAAATCTTTATTCAGATATTTGTTCAAGCATTTACTTATCAAATATATATCCAATTATCTGGTCATTTACTCTATGACTTGCTTATCAAATATATATCCAGTTATCTGGTCATTTACTCTATAATATAACTTCTGTTTATAATATAACTTAGTATTCATATACTACAGTTATTTATAAAACACTATCTAATAAGTTGCCTCAGTATTCATATAATGTAGTAAGCTTTGAAGAGAAAGAGGCAAAGTTATAAATATATATAATATTATATTGTAAGATATAATATTATAATCATTTAAAGTTATAATATTCTTACACTATTATTGTTCAACCATTTGTATCTTAAGTGTTTACAGGTAATTCCGCTATTAACCTGTATAGATCGAAAAGAGGCTATTATCCCTTCTTATAGCCTCGGATCACGATCTAACAATAACACCAGACCTTTAATGGGGACATAACTGGTACATTTAGTTCAGATAGTAACTGCTTAATCCATTCCAGTTCCGCAACTGCATCTGCTACGCTCCTGTATTCGGCTTTTGTAGTCAATCGAGCGATCGATGCTTGCTTCCGGGAACTCCAAGAGACGACATTCGTACTAAAGTAGACAATAAACGCCCCCTGACTTCTACTGTCTGTCTTATCGCCTCCCCAATCCATATCAGAGTAGGTTGATAGAGACACAGAATCAGATTTCCTGATATGGAGGCCTCGGAACAATGTCCCCGAAACATACTTTAGAAGATGCTTCAAAGCTCCCCAGTGAGTCAAAGATGGATCTTGCATAAATTGGGCAAGCTTGTTGACCGAGAATGCTATGTCCGGCCGAGGAATTGTTAAATATTCTAGAGCCCCAATTACCTGCCGAAATAACGTTGGTGAAGAAAAGAGTGTGTCATCCTCATATAGTTTTACTCGTGAATCCATCAGGACTCCTGCTGGTTTCATGCCATCTAATTCCACCTTTTCTAGGATCGATTTTGCATATTGATGTTAAGTTAAATAGACCGAACCATCTGTCTATGTTGTAAAGTGAATTCCTAAGAAATCTTTCAATTTTCCCAAATTTTGAAACGGAAATAACTCCGACAGAGTAGATACCAGATGTTCAACAAATTTGTCCGATGAACCTATAACTATAATATCGTCAACATAGACGATAAAAATGATGAATATGCCATTGTTGTCATACACGAACAAAGAATGATCACATGTGCTCTCTTTGAACCCGAGTCCCACCACGGCATCCCTTAATCGGGTGAACCATACACGAGGTGACTGTTTGAGCTCGTAGATTAACTTTTTCAGTCTGCATATATGATTTGGAAAATCGGGGTTGGTGAATCCCGACGGTTGGCGCATATAGACTTCCTCATCAAGTATTCCATGTAGAAACGCGTTGGAGATGTCAAACTGAATTTCCGACCATCCTTTGCTAACTGCCAATGTTAATGCAATCCTGATCGTGACTGGTTTGACCACCGGTGCAAATGTTTGATTGTAGTCAATGTCGTCTCTCTGACGAAGACCATTTTCCACTAGGTGCGCTTTCCGTCTTTCTAGTGTGCCGTCAGGATTAAATTTGTTCTGAAATACCCATTTACAACTTAAAAGGTTTTGGTCCGGTGATCGATGTACCAACTCCCAAGTATCGTTCTTGATTAATACTTCATACTCCTTTTTCATTGCCATCGCCCACTCCGGATCCTCAAGGTCTTTGACAGCTCCTGATGGTACACGAAGTTATGTAGTCGATATATGACAAATGTATTTGCGATTAGGTTTTCGTATCTCATTTCCTGCTCTAGTCACCATGCAGAGGATGCTCCGACATAGGTGTGACCGGCGAAGATTGCTGGCCAGAAGAAAACTCAATTCCCTAGCTGAGGACCTCATCAGTTGACTGGTCATTGGAGTCAGTCATTGTGTCGATAGAGTCTGATTGATTTGAATCTGAGTCTCCTTCTGTATTAATCTGGGTTGGACCAAGAATATCCGAACCAAATGAATCTGAAATGTGGTCATGAGTGCACTCGGCTGAATAAAATATTCTCTTATTTTGACAGAAATCTGTTTCGAAGAAAACACAATCTCTTGAAATAACAAACTTCTTTGATCGAGAATTATAACATAAATACCCTCGATGATTCTGTGGGTAATCTTAAAATATGTGGCTGTCCAATCCGAGAGAAAATTTATTTTTGCGAATTGGACGTAAATTCGGATATACAAGACATCTGAATACCCGTAGATTCGAATAATTTGGGGGTTTGCCAAACCAGACTATGAAGGGCGAGTCACCGGCAAGCACAGTGGTCGGAGTTCAATTGTAAAGAAAACACGCAGTAGCAAACACGTGATGCCAGAATCGGAGTTCAATACTACTGTGATGAAGTAGGGCTAGGCCAATGTCCACGATATGTCTGTGGCATCTCGTCACATTTCCCATCTGGGAATGAGCATATGGACAGGAACGTCGATGCTCAATGCCACATTCTGCCAGATATCCTCAGAACGATAGAAATTCCCCTCCATTGTCCGTTTATAATGCTTTTATCCTTCGATCCGTCTGGTTTTCAACAAATACTTTGAATAATTTATTAAAGTAACTACTTTATTAGTAACTACTTTACTATAACATCTAAATAAAGGGAAGTAGTTATAGTATATTACAAGAGTAATAAATTGTATAAATAGATATGTGGTGAGACATGCCTGATTACGTCAGTCACTCTCAGCAACGCCCTTCAACAAGGACTAGGGTTCCATCGTTTTATACCGGACCCCCGGAAGGCTTCCACGGTGCGGAGCAAGTATCTACGTCAAGTACTCAAGGCAACACCTGACAATCGCCGACTGGGACTACCAAGTCGCCGATTCCAGGAGTGCATCGCCGACTCCAGACAGGGTACTCGGGTCTGGTAGACCGAGGACCTGACCTCAAGGGAGTCGGCGACTCCACCTCTGAATCGGCGACTCCCATACCTGAGTCGCCGATTCCCAGACATTACTTGGGAGGGCCTACGCCATTATGGCACCCTTAATTGGGTACCATAATGGGGTGGGCCCCACACTAATGAATGGGGAAACGCTCCCAGGACCCTATAAAAGGGGTCCTAGGGGTGTCCATTCGCAGCTTCACTTGACCTACAACACTCAACACTAGAGCAACCAAGGAGCCCGAATCGCCTACTCCCCAAGGAGTCACCGATTCCCCTCCTCTTCTGCAGGTGTTTGACGTAGAGCGCGCGTTGTGGACTCCGAAGCCTCCGGCCCTTCTCGCAACCCCGCAAGGCCACTGGTAGCAGATTCTGTGCTTCATCAATATGACTATTAAACATGAAAAAGGGATCGAGTTTGGTTTTCTCATTTGATACATTTCAATTCTCTATTATGGTATCTTTCGCTTAGCTGATCTTGGGAAGCCACACATCTCTGATCATCGAAATCGCTCCAGGATCGTCGACGATCACAATTTTTCCTTTGACAGCATTGTCGATCGACGAAGCTGTCAAAGGAATTTCGCTGGCTACAAAGAAGCTCTCTGGCGACGACACGCCAGGAAGGGTGATAACCGCCAAGAACTTCAAGACTGTAGCCCAAGACTGCAACAACTACTTCGCGTGGAGAGCCTAATTTGGGGCTAATATACGAGGTCATGAGCTGATGGACTACTTGACCGGTAGGGCAAAACTGGATAACTCTCTTGCTGTCAATTGATTTAAGGGTGGCTATTTTCATCAATTTCACCCTTGGTACTGCCGGAAGTCTCCGATTGTGCTACAGCACACGAGGTATGGGAAACACTTCAATTGCAATTTGCATCTAGTTCTAGATCGCAGATGATGAGTCTTCGCCAAAATCTTCATAATTTGTAGATAAGCGGCAAAACAATCTCAAAATATTTAGCTGAGATTAATACAATCGTTGAGGCACTTGCAATTTCTGGGGAAAAGCTCAGTAATAGAGATCTAATCGAACTTATTCTAGCCGGATTAGGCGATGATTATGAGTCTCTAGTGCAGAATGTTACTTCGAGACAAGATAAGGTTACATACAGAATGCTTAGAAATATGTTGATGGATATAGAGGTGAGACAACGTCAAATGAAACAAGGAAATCCCATCAGTGTCAATGTGGTAGATACAACAGACAAATCGGTGAGAAATCCAAAGAACAACAACATCGTATCTTGCCATATCTGCTCTAAGAAGGGTCATAATGCCTTAAATTGTTACAACGGAATCAATTTGAGCAAGTATCCACCTCAACACAAATGCACATTGATACCTTCTAGAATTAATGCGTCGGCCAATATGGCATATCAAACAGGTACATCCATCTGGTACCTAGAATCAAGAGCGACAAACCACATGACCGGGAATGTCGCAAACATACAAAATGTCAAAGCCTGCAACAAATCGATCAATGCTGCGGTTGGTCGTCCAATGAGCATCACTCATTATGGTACATCTATATTTTCTTCTAATAACAGAAATTATATTCTTGATGGTCCCAACGGCCACCAAGAATTTGTTATCGGTAAAGCCGTTTTGTTGTGACAATCAAGTTTGTAAAGGTGAAGGATATGGAGACAAGTGATGAAGCACTGAATCTACTACCAGGGGCTCGCATTGGTGCGAGGTGATGCCGGAGGTCTGGAGTCCACAACGCGCGCTCTACGTCAAATACCTCCAAGGAGAGAATAGGCGATTTTGGAGGGAATCGGCAATTCTCTTAGTGTTGCTCTAGTGGAGATGGAACTTGTGTTGTGCCTTTGAGTGTTGGACCCTTTTTATAGGGTCTCGGAGGGAGCACTCAACGACGGACATCGTGCATGTTGCCATAATTGGGTGCATTTATGGCCCGTGATGGTGTAGGCCGGCGGCGAGTAACGGTCGTAAATCGGCGATTCAGGTATGGAAATCACCTATTTAGGGGCAAACTCACCGAGTTTCAAGGGACGAGATGTGCAGTCTACCATACTGTCGATCTAGGCCCTAACTCGGCGAGTTACCGCTAAAGTCGGCGATTTGGTAGTCCAATCGCGATTTACGGGTTAACTCGGCGATTTAACGATGAACGTGTTCCGCACCGTGGGAGCCTTCCAGGGGTCCGGCATAAAGCGATGGAACCCTAGTCCTTATTGAACTTATATTAAACTTACATCTCGGGTTACTCCTCCTCTTGCTCAATAAATCCTCGATAACTCTGGCCGAAGCGACAGATTTATCGTGCTCAAATTTTACAACTTCCTCCGGAGCGACATAAGTGTCGGGAGAGTTCGTGATACTTCCCCCGAAATGTGACGACTTATGGCCAAAGCGACAGAATCTGTCGGGGAGAGCTCGTGATACTCCCCCCTTGAGTACCTGCGAAAATCGTGACAACTTTTGGCCAAAGCGTCAAAAGTGTCGGAGAGAGTTTGTGATACTCCCCCCAGAGATGTAATGATTTCTGGCTGAAGCGACAAAAGCATTGGAGAAAATTCGTGATACTCCTCCCGAAATATTATAACCTCTAGCCGAAGCGACAGAAGCGTTGGAGAGAGTTCGTGATACTCCCCCCGAGATGTAATGACTGCTGGCCGAAGCGACAGAAGTGTTGGAGAGAGTTCGTGATACTCCCCCCCGAGGTGTAATGACTTCTGGCCGAAGCGACAGAAATGTTGGAGAGAGTTCGTGACACTCCTCCCGAAATTTTATGACCTCCGGCCGAAGTGACAGAAGTGTTGGGGACAGTTTGTGATACTCCCCCCCGCATTGTGACGACTTCTGGCCGAAGCAACAGAAGCGTCGAGGAGAGTTTATGATACTCACCTCCAAAGATGGGCGTGATGACTTCCGACCAGAGCGACAGAAGCACCGGAGAGAGTTTGTGGTACTCCTCCTGAAATCGTACCGTTGTGACAGATTTTTGAGTTATGTTTTGGATGTTTCTGCCTGAAGCGATAAAAGTATTGAGGAGAGCTTGTGATACTCCCCCCGAGAATCATGTCAACACGACAGATTTTGAAATATTAGTGTTTCCGTGTGAAGTAACGGAAGTATTGGAGAGAGCTTGTGATACTCCCCCCGAGAATCATGTCGACGCGACATATTGTTTGGGAATGAATGAAATAATTTTTCGGAGTATTTTGCAATCTTTCTATTTTGATTATCAATGAACTATCTTTTGTCTTTTCTTTACTAATTTTCCATATAAATCATCTTTAAATTGTAACCTAGGCTCGAAACTAGATTCACAATCCGTAACTTAGCCACTCTGGACGTAAGTTAGACTCTGCTAACCCTCGCTTAGCCATTCTGGACGTAAGCTTGGTCGTACGAATCGTAGTTCAGTCATCAGTTAAATTTGCGGATAATTTATATCACCAAATTAACGCAGAGTTACAAAGAATAGTACAAATAATAAACCAAAAATTAAGATGAACAATATTTTTTGGAATCCTAGGGTTAAATTCGCAATTTAGGACTACAATTCTAGATTTGAACCCTGGTGTTTTAGCCAAGCTTCGGCCATAGCAACAGAGTGACTCTCGATCATCATCAAGGCAATAGCGAAAAGATGGGAAGGATCATTAAGGCCAAAGCGACAAAATGATCCTTTCTCTATTAAGGCCATAGCGACAGAATAGATTTAAAACCGGGGTATCATTGATTGTATTCGTAAATTTAGAATCTCGGGGTTAGATTCGTAAATGAGAGTCGTAATTTAGATTCTTAAGTCGCACCTTGGACTCGTAAATCGTAAATTAGACTTATGATCGTAATTTAGACTTTTTGTCGTAAATTAGAATTTATAACCATCACTTAGACTCGTGGGTCGTAAGCCAGGTATGAGTAACGGATGTCATCCAGCCAAAGCGATGGAGTGATCCGTATGAGTGATTTTTGAAATTATCCTTTGTCGATTTGTCGTATGAATAGTCTTAGAACCGTAACATAGGCTCGAAATTAGACTCGTAAATCGTAATTTAGACACTCCGACCGTAAACTATATTTTGTAACCCCCACTTAGCCACTCTGGACGTAAGTTTGATTGTGTAACCCCCACTTAGGCACTCTGGCCGTAAGCTTGGTTGTAATTAAGAGTCGTAATTCAGCCGTCAGTCATATTCGCAGACAATTCCCAAACCGACTCAGAATTGCAAAAAATCATTAGCGTAGTCAATTTTCATCGTAATTTAGACTTGTACGTCGTAAATTAGATTTTGAAAGAGAACTTAGATTCGTAAATATTTGAAATCTTAGGGTTTGATTCACAAATATTCGTGAGAGTCGTAATTTAGATTCTTAAGTCGCACCTTGGACTCGTAAATCGTAAACTAGACTTGTGATCGTAATTTAGACTCTCTGTCGTAAATTAGATTTTGTAACTATCATTTTGGCTCGTGGGTCGAATAGATGATAGATTAGGTCGAAGCGACGGATGTCACCCAACTGAAGCGATGGGTGATTGATCCGTCTGAAGTGATGGATGGTTATTCTAAATATGATATGGCATACATATTGCATAGTACCTCCATGGATTAAAGGAGACATCTACTTAGAATAATATCGCTATTACATGGTTGAGAATAATAGAAGCGACAACCAAAAGAATAGATGAATTCCTTTGATGTTTGGTTGCCACTGACGGATGCATAGCCTATCTGGTTACTCTGGCCAACAATCCTATCTTTCTTCTGACAGATGATAGTTCCTCACTATTAGCGTGACGCACTTGATTGTGAGTGTGAACTATGGAGCTGGTTGCCATTACTGTCATAGGATTGAGAGCGTAAGCTATGGCTTTGGTGGTCATAACTATTACCAGACTGAGAGTGTGAGTTATGACTTTGGTGGCCATAACTGCTACTGGAGTGAGGGCGTGAGCTATGACTTTGGCGGCCATAACTTCTATCGGATTGAGGGCGTGAGCTATGACTTTGGTAGCTATAACTGCTAACCGGAGACTCCTCTCTGTATCGAGAAAGACTAGTCGAGGTTTCGGACCGGGAACTTGTATCCTCGTATGTATCTTCTTTAGCATAGCGAGGTTTCTTCCGGCTAGGCGGTTTGAGTCCGTCCAGTTTGCCGTCGTCCTCCTCTTCTATCTCAATGTACGATTGAGATCTATGGAAGAGTTCAGGTTAGGTCTCCACTTTATGGAGCCCCATATTTTTAGCCAATGGGGAGAAGGGTATCAACAATCTGATGTACCCCGCTATGGCTAGACTTGGGATTAAGTCGTTCACTTCTGTCATCATCGAAGTGAACTTCGATATGCGTTTCCTTTCAGAGTGTCGGGGAAGGCCCGACACAGCAACCCATTATCGGTAGTTTGCGGCTCCAAGATATTCAAGTAGAGGTTGACATGATCCACTGGATCTGTTGTTCCATCGTATGAGTCTATCTTCGGACACCTCCAAGATTGCGGAAAAGGTTTTCTCAGGAGGTCCCTATGAAAGGGTGCCTTTTCTATTCTGAGAAAATCATGTGGGTCCCTTAGATCATGCTTGTCTTTACGAAGCACTTCCTTGATTACCCTATTCATGAGTGTGGCATCGTAATCCGCACGAGTCGTGGAAATCGAAGGTACACCCTAGTGATGTATTGCGGACCTGTGGTGAGAACCGAGATGCTTGTATCTCTTTGTTCTGCAGTGGTTATCTCCCTTAGGAGAGTGATGCGAGTTGGATTTGGGTTGTTCTGAGATTGCAGGACCCTTTCCCTTGAGCTCTCGAAGTTCCTTGGATATCCTTGATCCGGACCGAAGATGTGTACTTAAGTTTGTCTTCCTCAAAGGTGGGTTAGACTCGCTTGTCGTACTTCGCATGGTGATCTGGCTCCTTGAAGCTTCTAGGTTAGTCAACCTTTGGTCTAACTTCAGCATAAGAGTATGCATATGCGCAAGCCTCTCCTGCATTGTGGGAGTTGGGTTTACTCCCTTATTTGGTCTGGGTGGTGCCACACCTCCTAGCGGGAGTGATGAAGGAACCTCATGTGCAGACGATGGTGCATTAGAGGCTGGTACAATGCGGGAACCAGCCCTTCTGCTAGAAGTTCTTACCGTAGTAGCAGTGGCAAGAGCTTTCTTCTGACCCTTAGTAACAGGAGCCATAAATGGGATGGTTGCTTCTATCGTACCGAAGAAACAGACAACGAGTAGAAGTTCTTCCGAAGTGTTAGAAGCTATGGGTAAGTACCTGCCCCCCCGAGTGTCATAAAACAGAAAAATTTTGTATGATATTTCTTTGCAGTTTTGTGACCCCCTTGAGGAGTACTACCAGTCCCCAAAGTTTGAAATTAACAAAAAATGTCGCAAATTTTTTGGCAGAAAATCGTGCCACCGGAGGTGGTTTTTGGAATGCTTGTTTAGACCTATCCCAGAAAAGATTCCTGACACTCTTGGGAAATTCTGCTCTTTGGTACTCGTAGAGAAAACTTTTTTCACTTAGTTGACAAAGTCGGCGATTCCTCTGGGACAGCTCAAGCCGGACTTTGCAAAAAAAAAATCGCGATTACGACGGGATACCGGTGGTTCAGTAGTCCCACAGACAGCGCCAGCTGATGAAGCACTGAATCTGCTACCAGGACTCGCGGTGGTGCGAGGTGATGCCGGAGGCTCTAGAGTCCACGACGCGCATTCTACGTCAAATACCTGCAAGTGGAGAATAAGCGATTCTTGAGAGAATCGGCGATTCTCTTAGTGATGCTCTAGTGAGAGTGGAACTTGTGTTGTGTCTTTGAGTGTCCCCTTGGGACCCTTTTAATAGGGTCTCGGAGGACGCGATCAAAGGCGAATATCGCGCCTATTGCCATATATGGGAGCATTTATGACGTAGGCTGGCGGCAAGTAACGGTCGTAAATCGGCAATTCAGGTATGGAAATCGCCTATTTAGGGCAAACTCGCCATGTTTCAAGGGGCGAGATATGCAGTCTACCATACTGTCGATCTGGGCCCTAACTCGGCGATTTGACTCTAAAGTCGGCGATTTGGTAGTCCAATCGGCGATTTACGGGTTTAACTCGGCGATTTGACGATGAACTTGTTCCGCACCGTGGGAGCCTTCCGGGGGTCCGGCGTAAAGCGACGGAACCCTAGTCCTTATTGAAGGGCATTGCTGAGAGTGACTGCCGTAATCAAGCATGTCTCACCAGTAGGCCATATAAAGGATATATGTGATGGATGTTGAATAAATAAATCGCACAAAATTCAACACTATACAAGAAACACATGTTATGAAAATCCTTTGGAGTTAATATTTACAGATATATGGGGACCAGCACCATCAATATCGATAGAAGGCTATAGGTATTATCTGAATTTTGTAGATGCATCAACAAACTATAATTGGATGTACCTTCTAAAGATTAAAGCAGAAGTTAGTGAATGTTTTGTAAAATTCAAAGCATTGGTGGAAAAGCAATGTGATAGAGCTATCAAATCTATACTGACGGATAATGCTAAGGAGTTTTTAAAACTCACAACAGCACTTAGTCGAGATGGAATCGTACATAAACTAAGTTGCCCACACACATCCACAGATGGGAAAAGTAGAATGTCGACATAGGCATATTGTGGACACGGGATTGACGATGTTAAAACATGCAGGAATGTCGACAGAATATTGGGATTACGCGTTTATGGCCAGAAGTGCATTTATATAACAGAAATCCAACCAGAATTCTTGATTACAAGTCACCGTACGAAGCATTGTTCAAACAACCTCCTGAATACAACAAACTATGTGTTTTTGGAGCAAAATGCTTCCCAAATCTTCGTCCGTATAGAAACAACAAGCTACAAGACAAATATGAACCATGTTTGTTTATGGGATATCCGGTAATTCAAATGGATATATTTGTATGAGTGCAGATGATGGAAGAAATATCATATCACGCAATGTAATATTCATTGAAGATAATTTCTTATTAAGGAAATCAGATGACAAATGCAACGATAAGGGAAATGAACTTGATGAGGAAAGCTGTTCAATTGAAGAATATGTACCCGAAGATGGTTAAAATTCACAATACGAAAAAAGACAGAATTTTATGATAGAATTCGACCAGCAACCTCGACATTTATCTAATTCTGAATTAGTTGAAGAGGCTTCAAATAAATCATGTAATGAAGAATCTGAAAATTCTGCAAGAAATTCAGAAGAAGAACATGAAGCAACAAATGATCATCGCCCGATTACGAGGGGATTGCGGGGAATATACAAACCCAATCCTAAGTACGCACTCACCATTACTCCCACGCAGAAAGATACTCCAACATCTATCAAGGCAGCACTTCTTGATCCTGAATGGAAGGCTGTGATGCAGATAGAATACGACGCACTCATGCGTAATCACACGTGGGAATTAGTTCCAAGGATGGCCGGCGATAATGTCATTAATAACATATGGTTGTTTAAAGTTAAAGAGAAGTCTGACGAAACTATTGATAGATTGAAAGCGAGACTTGTGGCTAATGGAACTCATCAAGTTGAAGGAAGGGATTTGGTCAGACATGTCTGATTACGTCAGTCACTCCCAGCAACGCCCTTCAACAAGGACTAGGGTTCCGTCGCTTTATGCCGGATCCCTGGAGAGCTCCACGATTGCGGGCAAGTGTCTATGTCAAGTACTCAAGATAACCCTTGGAATCGACGATTGGGACTACCAAGTCACCGATTCCAGAGGTGAGCCATTGATTCCGGACCAAGTTGGCAAGTTCTGGTAGACTGCCAACCTGGCTCTCGAGGAGTCGACGACTCCACCCTCAATCGACGACTCTCATACCTGAGTCGCCGCTTCCCAGCCGTTACTTGAGCTGGCCCATACCTTTATGGCACCATTAACCGGGCGCCATAATGGTGTGGGCCCCGCATCATTGAATGGGGAACGTCTCAAAGACCCTATAAAAGGGGTCCTTAGAGGTCCTCCATTCTCATCTTCCACTCTTCAAACACACTTGACAATCACACTCCAACCAGAGCACATCAAGGAGCCCGAATCGCCTACTCCCAAGCGAGTCGTCGATTCCCTTCCTCTCTGCAGGTATTTGACGTAGAGCGCGCGTCGTGGACTCTAAAGCCTCTGGCCCTCCTCGCAACCCCTCGAGCCCCCTGGTAGCAGATTACCTGCTTCATCTGCAGGATTACAATGAGATATTTAGTCCGGTTGTGAAATCCATCACTATTCGTATCATCCTCACAATAGCAAAATCAAAGAAATGGGATATGCTTCAGATCGACATTAGCAATGCGTTTTTACACGGCAAGCTAGAGGATAAGATTCTGATGAGGCAGCCCATTGGTTTTATGGATGAAGAACACCCGGACTATGTATGTATGTTAACGAAATCTCTTTACGGATTGAAGCAAGCATCACGAATGTGGCTTCGACGTCTAAAAGATTTCTTAAAACTATTGGGGTTTGAAGCAAGTCAATCCGATGCTTCGTTGTTCATACGACATAGAGAGGAAGAAATGTATATCCTCGTTTACGTGGATGATATGGTAATAACCGGATCGAATTCTTCACAGATCATAGAATATCTGAATAAACTAAGTAAAGAATTCGCGGTACGAGTATTGAGCAAATTAGAGTATTTTTTGAGTATAAGGGTAAGAGATCGAGAAGATGGATTACACCTTGACCAACAATTATACTTAACTAATTTGTTAGACAGGTATGGTTTTGATAATTTACGACCTACATCCACACCCATGGAAGAAAATCAGAATATGCAATCAGATGGAGATATGATTCAGAATCCCACAATTTATCGAAAAATTGTAGGATCTCTACAGTATTTAACATTATCTAGACCGGACATTGCTTATGCGGTGAGTAAATTATTACAGTTTATGGACAAACCACAGGATATTCACTAGAATTCCTTAAGAAGAATGATGAGATATCTGGCCGGGTCGCAAGAGATGGGAATAGTATTGAAAAGTTCAGATAAATTCGATATTTCTGCATATTGTGATGCCGATTGGACGGCGGATACAATAGACAGATGCATTCATACTGGACACATGGTATGCATAGGTGATTCTTTAATCACATGGTGTTCTAAGAAGCAGCATACCGTGGCACGATCGAGCGCAAAATCTGAATTTAGAGTGATTGCTTCAACCACAGCAGAAATTGATTGGGTTGCATCGTTAATGTTTGAATTAGGAATCGAGTTCAAGCTACCATACATCATCATGAGTGACAAATTAGGAGAGACTCAACTCACAGCGAATCCAATTTATCATACCAAAATCAAACATGCAGCACTTGACTTCAGATTCGTCCGAGAAAGAGTAGAAAAGGGGCTATGAAAGTAAAGCATATCCCCAACACTTTACAGAGGGAAGATACATTAACAAAGGCTCTACGACCAACCAATTTCTTGAAGCTTAGAGGCAATCTCGTCGATGTCTACCGAGGAGCTTGAGAGGGGATGTTAGAGTAACTACTTTACTATAATATCTAAATAAATGGAAATAGTTATAGGATATTACTAGAGTAATAAATTGTATAAATAGATATGACTATTAAACATGAAAGGGATCGAGTTTGGTTTTCTTATTTGATACATTTCAATTCGCTATTATAATTTGAATACATTTAATGCATCTGATTTTGCTACTAAAGGAAATAGCCAATTATGCTTTGAGAAACCATCAACAAAATAGAAATGACCTTCTAGAGAAGGTACTGGTGCCGGACCCCAAAGATCCGCATAAATAACGTCCAAAAGATTCGATGCTGAATTTACCAGACGGGAAGGTGAAGAAACACAGTGATGTTTAGCCATTACGTAAGATCGACAATTAAGTTCTTTATTTAACAAATTCACAGGAAGATTAAAAACTTTAACCACATCCAAAGTTATTTTTAGTGAAATATGACCCAAACGACGATGCCAGTGATCAATCGAGACTGATTTCACGTTGTTGACATCTGTTCTTGCCCTTGAATCCTCCATATTAAGTTCGTACATCCGTTCACCGCCCTGCCTTTCACGACCAATTCCTTACTCTGCAAATCCAATAGATATACAGAGGATTTATCAAAGTACATACCGAAGTTGTTATCATTGCAAAGCCTGTAGACTGATAACAAATTTCTTACTGTTGATGAAACAACAGAGATATCATTGACACGAATATCATGATTGTTCTTAGAATATGCTGAATCTCCAGCTCCTTCAGCCAGTACAGGTGCACCATCTGCAACTACTATACCCGGGTGGTTCGAAATGGATTTAGATAGATGAACATATTGATGATTACCTGAAACATGCCCAGTAGCCTTATTAATCTGGAGATTCGGGATTCCAGAGTGCATTGATCTCTGCCGGAGTAGCCTTATTAATTACTTTGGTCGTATAAGCTTTTTGACCTACCTTGTGCTCCGAAGGCGTTGGATAGAAAGCCTCATTATACCTGTTATGACAAGCAATCGCGACGTGCCCGCACTTCCCGCAGAACTGACACGTCGGCCATTCTCGATCTCGTTTAGGATCGAACGCAATGGCATTGACCGAAAAAGCTGATTGAGAGCTTCGAATATTCAGATTTCTAATTTCCTGATTTGAGAGCAAGGTCTGAACTGTTGGCAGCGTCATAGTCTCCAGTAGTGAAGAAATTACTGCCACGATTGCCTCAAAATCACTATCCAAACCACCAAAAATGTATAAAATCGTTTCTGCCGTTGAGACTTGAACACCAACCGTTCTCAATGCATCAACCGATTTTGCTATTTTGTTGATATAGGTATTAATTTCAAGGTCCCCTTTTTTTACTGTCTGCAGCTGCTGCCGGATTTGCAGAATTCTGGAGCCGGACGACGACGCGAAGATCTGCTTCAACTCCGCCCAAGCTTCAGCCGCAGTTTCTATATTCGCGATTTGTTTGAACACATCAGTGTGGAGCGTGGAGAAGATCCACCCCAAAAGTAACTGATCTTGCTTGATTTTCAGATTGCAATCAAGCACCATCAACCCATCGACGTATGACAGAAGACCGTAACCTCTTAGAAGAATCTTGATCTATGCCTGCCATGTGAAGAAGTTGTCGGAAGAGAGTTTTTCATTCTGCTGATATTTGATCTTGATAGGCTTGATCGAGGCATCGCCGGAGAGATTGACTGCGTTCATCATCGCCGGAAGAGTTGATTCAGAATCAAAAAATTAACTAGCTAACTGATACCATATTGCGATTACATGATCTCTCAAATGATCTCTGTATTTCGTTATTCATTTCAATATTCATAAGTCTCTATTTAACATGATTTATTGTAACTAACTATTGTTATATGTTAACTAACAATGTTCTTATTCTCTAATAATGAGATATCAGGTGTTGGTACCCAGATTGGGAGAGAGAGCAACGGGGAGGCGGACACGTTGGCCAAGCTAGGGGCATCCCCGGGAAGGCCAGAGGGCAGATGGGTCCGGATCGAAAACCAGGAACACCCGACGAGGTCCGGAGGACCCAGCGGGCCGTCCTGCGCTCTAATAGTCGCAGGTGACTAGAGGACGCCCATTCTGAGATTCCACGAGTCAGGAGAGAGCCTGACAGATCCGATGGAGGCCAGGAAGCTGAGAAACCGGGAGGTGTGGTTCGTGGTTTCCCAGGCAAACTGTACCACTGCTCAACCACGGAGGAGGCCCCGCTAAGACTATGCGTTACCCGCGAGGATGGCCGCGCCATCGCACGGAGCATCCGTGAGGGAGCCAACGGGGCCCATCAGGGCGGTCGGGTCTTAGAGAAGCAAGTAGCCAGACAAGGCTATTACTGACCCGAGTCAATAAAGAACTCCGAGGTGGTAGAAAGAAAATGAGACGAGTGCCAGCGGCATTCGAACATCCAGAGGCGGCCTTCCACTATTATGAAGGCAGTAACCACACCCGTCCCCTTCGCATGGTGGGGTATTGACATCGTGGGACCTTTCCCCCCGGCCTCACGGGGAAGAAAGTTCCTCTTCGTGGCAGTGGACTACTTCACTAAATGGGCAGAGGCGGAGGCCACAAGCGCGATCACGGAACAGAACGTGGTCAACTTCGTTTTTAGAAGCATAGTGTGCCGCTTCGGGGTTCCAATCCAGATAATAACGGACAACGGGACGCAGTTCACGGGGAGAAAGCTGCGGAAGTTCTGCGAAGACAGCAGGATTAAGCTGAGCTTTGCCTCGGTCTACCACTCGCAGGAAAATGGACAAGTGGAGGTGACCAACCGTACCATCGTGTCCATCCTGAAGAGGAAGGCGGGCGAGTACCCGGGGACTCGGCAGACAAGATCCCGGAAACCATGTGGGCCCATCGAACAACAATCCGGACGCCGACAGGACAGACGCCTTTCGCCCTCGCCTTCGGATTAGAGGCAGTGGCTCCCGCAGAGCTGATATGGCCTACGGCCAGAATAGAGCAATTCCAGCCAGGCGCAAATGACAAGGCGATGGTCTTAACGAGTGAAGACGTTGAGGAGCGAAGAGAGGAGGCAATCGTCCGGGATCTCGTGCGTACAAGCGAAGAGTGGCCAAATACCACAACAAAAGAGTGGCGGAAAAGAACCTAGCACCGGGCGACCTAGTCCTGAGAAACGCCAAAGTGACGGGCGTGGACCAAACCAAGGGGAAGAAGTTGTCGCCGAGGTGGGAAGGGCCGTACGTAATCATGGACGAGGTCCTGCCCGACATCATCCGTCTGGGCTACGAAGATGGGAAGGCCATCAAAAAACATGGCATGCGGATAACCTAGAGAAATACATGCGATAAGGCCCCAAAACGCGGGCGTAACGGGGCGCAGGAAGTTTAGAAAAGTAGACAGTGTTGTACCTTTCCATTTTCCCGTATTTACTCAAAGTAAACAAAGATATGACGAAAAACAACTGAGAAGTACTAACTCCCAACGAATACCAAAACTGGGGCGTAACTCAACAAGGCACCCGAGGGCCGCGTAACAGCACACTCTCCCCCCCCCTGGGTGCCACACAGAAAAAAATAAGAGACGAAGGGGCCCGCCGTCAAAGGCAGACCGAGCGCACCGAAGGCCAATAGGCCACTGAAGGGCGCTCGGCCGGCCCGACAAAACGAACGATAAGAAAGAAGCGGAAGCAATATATATAAAAAATAAAATGTTTTGCTTTACAGAAGAAAAAAAGAGAAGGGAGGAAACACAAAAGAAAAAGAAGAAACAGTCAAGACGGCGGAGTAGGCGGGATGTAGTCCGGGAGGACAGCCTCCAAGTCCTCATCATCGCTCTCACCAACATCAAGCGGAGGCTGCACGGCAGGAGGCCCGGCCCCGTCCACCGTGCTCCATCATTCCCACTCCAACAAGGTTCGGGGGATGACATGGGCAGCTAGGTCGGGGCAGGAAAGTTTGCACATGGCGCGACAATGCTCATAGCCTTTTCAAAACCCGACGCGCTTCTCGACCGACATCCGACTCGAAGAATCTTTCTGGAATTCAGAAAACTTAGCTTGGAACTTGGCGGACATAGAAGCAAGCGACTCGGGGCGGTCGGCGGGCAGCTTGTTAGCGCGCTCGGTCTCCCGGGTGAGTCTGGTCTGGGCCTTGGCAGCTCGACGCTCGGCCCACTCCCACTGAGACATAAAGTGATCAACCATTTTTTGCCTCTCAGAGGACTCTAGCTCCAACGCGACGTTCTCAGCTGACGCTGCCTCCAGCGCCAACCGGTGGGCCTCCGCATCCTTCGACGCTTCCGTCACGGCCTGGTTGTGGGCGGTTAGCGCAACAAGACATTCCTCGGTCAAGCGAGCAACCTAGGCGGCGAGCCGGCCCAACTCTTCACGCTGGTCGAGGGTCCGTTGATGGCGCACATAAGCAAGGACAACACCACACAGACTGTCAACGTACAGATCCCGATTGAGTGATATCATGTCGCGGGGGAAAAGATCCACGTACTCCGGCTCCTCCTGAAGGGAGTGTTGAAGAAGGTTGAGACTCTTGAGGACCATCCCGGCCATTTGGGGAATGGAGGACGAGGGATGGATGTGCGCAGGGTCGGCAGAAAACTTTCCCGCAACAAGAGAGGCATCGAAAGCCACGGAAAAGACCTGGCGGTCCAACACCTTTGCGCCTTCCGCGTCGATCTTCCGGCGGAACCCAGACCCTTCGCCCACCTCCTTCCATGCGCCGCTCCGAGCGCGCATTACGGAGAGACCCCTCGCACAGGTTATCATCCCTGGAGCTGGCGGTGCTTGGGCCCCGAGAGGGAGTATCCTCCAGATGAATAATAGGGGACGACGCCTTGCGTCTCTTGGTCCGGAGAGAAGAAGCAGCCTCACCGTCATGGCTACGAGCGTCAGCAGGCCTCAGGTGCTCCAACACAAACCAATCACGCTTGAGGCCGCTTGGGCTCACGGGTCCGCAGTTAAGAATCCGGACGAGCAGGTCATTCGCGTTCCGCTCGGTAGAGGTCAAGCGCTTCTGAGGGAAAACGCCGGTGAGGCTCTTCAGGGTATCAAGCGCCGGCCACCGAGAGGCGGGGTTACGAGATTCGCGAGGTAGGGGATGCCCATGAAAAAGAACTGATCGCGCCAAGAATGAGCCCGGTCGGGCATGGTCATAAAAAGAGCGCGCCGAGAGGCAATGAGGACGCGGTTCCGGTCGGTGTTCATGGGGTAAACGTGGAACCAGTTAAAGAACAAGGACACGGTGGGTTCAATGCTGCACTTCTGGTAGAAGAGCTCGAAATTCAGTATACGCTCAACGGCCCCTGGGGGAAACTGCAAGAGCGAGACCTAGCAGTGGTTGAGAATCGCCTAAAACAGCGGCGAAAGAGGCAGAGTAAGGCCAGTGTCGACATAAGGGGTGTAAACAGCAACTTGCCCAAGAGGCGGATGCAAGGCGACAGTCTCCCCAGCCCGCCGGAAGGCAGGTTGACCCTTGTACCGGTACATCTCGTTCAAGGCCACCAAACAAGAAGATGCTGAAGCCCTTGAGAAGGGGTTCTTCACATCCGGGAGCGGATTGAAGACGTCGTGAAGGAGCTCGTCGACGGTGGCATTGGTAGGTTCGACCGGATCAGCCATGGCAGACCTGCGGGAAAAGTTGAGGGTTTAGTGTGAAGCAGAAAGCGGAGCAAATGAGAAAAATGAAGAAGAGACAAGGGGGGGATAACACTTATAGTAAGAAGGGCACAGAAGATGAAGAGTCGCGAGTACCATGTAGCCACAGGTGATAAGGGCCCAGAAGGACGGCCCAGTAAGGCACGGCCAGGACGAGAACCCAATACGTTCGAAAAGAGAGCGTACGGCGAAACGCGACATGAGCGACGGGGGCCCGGGGTCATGTCCAAGGGACATCTGGGCCACTCGAGGTACGGGGCAACGGGGCTCGAAGGGGCGGCAGGGTCATCCGTCGAGGGAGCAGTAGAATGAAGCAACGGCGAGCGGGGGAGAGCACGAGGGAGGTCCCCCAGTGAGACACCCCGACAGTAGGTTGGAGGGTTGTCCTGGGGAGGGTTGCGGAGCCGCATCCGCCCCACCCAAGGGCCGAAGGACGCCGAGGGCTCGCGGAAAAAGGTCGGCCGACGAGCGAAGCTCGAGTAGGACGCGGGCTAGGTCGGCGAAAGACGATGAGGGTAAAGCAACGGCACGAGCTGAAGCATGAAAGAAAATAACATTCAAGATTTTGAAGGGACCACAAGTACTACAAAATAGTATTAAGTGCCAAGTTCTATTACAAGCCACAAAAAAGATGCCCTATACTACAAAAAAGCTAAACATGCACTAAAGAAGGAATACGCCAGAGCAAGTCGGGGGAACCACACGACCTCCCTTCAGACAAGCGCCTGAGGGGGATAGAGGAGGAGGTAACCCCAGACGGCGCACCTGTGAGGGTCAACAGACCCATGACCGATAGTGACCGGGCGAAAGCAGCCCCAGCACCCGGCGCATACAGAGGCCTAATGGCCCGTCTTAGACGGCCCCGACAAGAAGTGCCGCAAGTAAGTAGCAGGAAGGGACGAGGACCCACGTGAGCCACGACGACTACGGGAGCGCCGACGACGACCACCTCCGACACCCGGAGCGACAGTAGTCGCACCGTGCAAAGAGCAGCAGAAGCTCGAGGTCACAGCACCAGCAGCGGAAATAGTAGCAGAAGCAACTGGCACACCAGAAGAGGAAGGAGTGTAGGCTTGGCGAAGCTGAGCAAGATGGCGGTGAATCTCAATCAGGACAGAATTAAGCCGCTGGCTCTTCGACACGACAATAGAGTGGAAGGCGCCAGCAGGCAAAAGCAGGCACTCAGTCCATGCAGAGTGTTGAAGCTTCACCTCGCGACCGAGCTCCTCTAGAAGGTCTTGGATGACCATCGATTTTTTTCCTTTTTCTGAAGGAAGAAGAGGAGGAATCTTTATAGAGAAAACACGTGAAGGGGGATTGTGCAGAATACGAGACGTCATAAAAGAGGGTAGGTGGGCGGCCCGTTGGCCTCCCCCCGGCCCGGGAGGGGGGGTACTATTGGTACCTGGGTCCGTCCAAACGGACCCCGGATCGAAAAGGCCTGCCAGGCTCAATAAGCCCAATGATGTAGGTTATAAATACCTCCCCAAGTGCAACAGGGGAGGAGGTCGATTGTTAGTGAAGTCTACACTAGAGAGTTGTGTGTGTGAGCCCCATAGCGCGAGCCCACACACCATCATCAGGTATTGAGTAATTTTGAGGTGGGAATAAAAAATGAGGGAAATAGAGATTGGGGAAAATGAAATAGTAAAAGGAGGGAAAATGAAAAATTATTAAATAATTTAAATATTATATATTTGTAAAGGAATATCTGTTAAAAATAGTCTAAAATCCGTTACAAAATTTTCGTCCAATTTGATATCTATTATTTTTCACGAAAATTACCAAAGTTCACGAAAATTCCGTTACCTTTGATTATTAGTATTTTTTACAAAAATTCCGTTAACTATGCTTCGGCCGAACTTTTTTTTTTTTTTTTTTTTTTTTTTTTTTTTTGTAGTGAACTCTATTTTAATGGACACCAAATGAGGAAGATGAATACAAGTAAACACAAGTCACTTATTTTTAGAAAATGTAATCCAATGGTTGATAATTGATGTGTGATGAACTTATTTTAAATAGAAAACGAACGGTCAACATTTTTCACGAGGTGTTACATGTGTGATAAACTAATCTATTATAATTTATATAAATATTTTACAATTTACCTTTTATGAAATATATATTAATTTTTCAAACGAAGCGAATTTTAAGTATTTTAATTAATCTTTTATAAACTAACCAAATCTATCAAACCTAAATTTAGAATCGAACACTTAAAAAGGGTACTATGATTCTAGCCAAACTCATTGAATTAAAACTAGACATAGAACATCTGTCCAACATTCAGAAGACTCTCATGAGGGACATGAAATATTACACTATGCTCCCTGCAAATCTTTCTCAAAAACCCATAAATGTAATTCACTGTTACCTTCTTAAAAATCGACGAATCCCGTTTCGTTTTGATAATTGTGTTACCCAAAATATGCACAACTCCAGCAGCCCAATTCCTCTTCATAAATTCCAACTCACTGCCTTCCATCTCTGTAGTTGATTCAGCAGACACGATCATATCACTTGAAAGACCATCATCTACACTCATTGTCAATTTCATCTTTCTCTTGTTCATCATGACAAAGTCAAGTTCAAGGTTGCCATTGGAATGCTCTATCAGTTCTTCACTATGTTGGCTGTTAGAATCATAGGACTCCAAGGATGATATTGACCCCTCCATCATCAATTCTAGTTGAACCAAGCCCATCAGTCTATCAAATAACATATTTTCAAAGTTATCTCCTTTGTTATGAATGTCTTTGTATCCATACCTTACAATGCAACGAAACATGCGGAAGCTCTTGGGGCCTATTCGCTTAATAAGGAATCTCTCTTCCATTGGAACAATGTACACAGAAAGGTATTTCACACACACAAATACAACGACAGAATGAATTGCAGGAAGGTTGGTCACAAGGTGTGAAAATATATGGGGAACACCTTTAGTTAATTCAGTGTATACCAACCCTATTCCAGGGACACGGACTAAACCTAAACTTGGACCAAGGCTCACAATCCATGCCATAGAGACCTTACTGTGCATCTCATGCTCGTAACGTTTCAATGTTCCGTAATGCCAAGCAAACATCACAATGAGAAGTATTGATGAAATAACCAATGGAAGCCATCCACCTTGACCTATCTTTAAAAGTACGGAGGAAAAGTAGGTAACCTCCACTAGAAGAGATAAACTTGCAAAAATGATAATGAGGATCCAATGGCTTCTCCATACCAATAGCATAATTGGAATCATGAGAAATGTTGTCACCAGCATTACTAGTAGAACAGCAGTTCCTGCATTATCATACATACACCAAAGAGTTATTCACGCTATCATTCAAAATTTAAAGATAGTCCAAATAACTGGTGACCTATACAAATTAGTAATTCATTTAAAAATGTGAATGATATATACAAGTTAGTGTGCACGTGAAAATTAGTCACCACTCAACATGCAAAATGAAACTCACCATAAGCATTTCCAATATGTATCTGATTATTGAATCCAACTGTAACTGCAATGACAAGAATCATAAACAGCCAATTGATATCGGGTATGTATATATGACTCAAGAACTTTCTTGAAGTATGAACAACCTTGACCCTTGGAAAACAACCAAGTGCAAGTGCTTGATTAATGATGGAAAAAGTTGCAGATATGATGGCCTGGCTAGCAACCACGGCAGCTGTGCTGCTAATAATAAACATTGGCCAATATATCTTCTCTGCAGCAAAATCAAGGTCAGGTAATCCAAGAAAATATACAGATTTCAAAGATTAAACTAATTACAAGTATGCGTTAGATATATATTTTTTCAATACCTGGAATCGACCGGTAAAAAATATCTACCACATGATCTTTATTCTCCATAAGATAGGCAGCCTGGCCAGTATATGCCAAAAGAAGGCAAGGAAAAACCATACAAGTAAAAGCTATCTGCAGAAAGAAAGAAAAATAAGATTCATTAAAAACCCTCTTATATTACCCGAGTAACCATGCAATGATTGGACTTGGAGTAAATCTTGAAACATGTGAAGTGATACAAAATAAATGCACAATACAACTTTTTTATGAAGTTACATACCATTAAAATGGCAACAGTAAAAACAGAAAATACAAAGTGAAAAAGAAATAGATATTGTGAAATAGACAAGCTCATCGACTCTATTTTTATATAACAATTCTTCTAGATCTGGGAAACCTAGGATGTATGCCGCAGAAAAGATGTCTCCACCAGTTCAGAATCTGTATTTCAGCTTCTGTGCTCTTTCTCCTGTAATTATCTCTGGTGGCTTGAGTGTATGGTTTCCCATGTGTCACGTACATGTCAACATATCATATGATATAATTATACTAAAGTTTTAACTTAAACAAAATATTAAGTAAACATGTGCATGTTTTATACACATGTTATCATATTTAGACTAATTGTGTTAAGCTTTACATTTTTTTTGAGGAATTAAATATTTCATTACTGAAAAAGTGATGGTGGACATGCCCGATTACAATGTAGGGAAATGTAAAACATGAATAAATAAAAATATAAAATGAGAACATAAAGACAGTTGCATTTATAGTTCAAAAAGCGACGCTTTAAGCGTCGCTTTTTTAGCTTAAAGCGGCAGGACCGCTTTCTAAAACGCTTTTTCTGGTCGCCGGAGCCGCCGGCAGACCTCGCCGGAGCAGTACCTGACCTCGCCGGAGTCGCCGCCTGACCTAGTTTTTCTCCTCCAATCTTCACGTCTACTAGTGGTATGAATGTCCTCAACTTTTCCATCATTTTTTTCCTTGTAGACCGTCTGAAAAGGGATTAAAAGATGGCCGGAATCCGGGCTGTTTTGGGCGGATTCCGGCCATCCTCGAATTTTATTTTTTTTTTATTTTTTATTTTTTAATCTCATGCCCTGTAGGAACATGTAGTTGGATTTCATATATTTACAGGTTAAAAAAAAATGTATATAAACAGGGGTATATATGCAATTTTTAAAAAATTTACATTTATTTACAAAAATGCCACTACCGCTTTTTCAGCTTTAAGCGCGCTAAAGCGCTCAAAGCGGAAAAAGCGGTCCATGAAAAAGCTGTCCGCTTTTTGAACTATGGTTGCATTGTCATTCTCCTATATACCTATGTCACCGGCAATGTAGCCATAGACTGATGCCCTAAGAGGTTGGACTCCCATAACGATAAGGCTTTACATGTTTGTTAAACATAAATAAAAGAGTAAAATCTCTAATATATCATCAGATAAATTCAAAGTGGGGTAAATTAGTATACAATGTTTGAATCCCCAATAATTCAAAGTGGGGTAAATTAGTATACAATGTTTGAATCCCCAACCTCTTCAAACAATGAAGTTTACATTCGAATATTTTATTAACATATTGTGTTATTTTCTGTTTCAAATACCTGAATAGACAAAACTGGAAAATTATAGACATTGGCAAATAATGCTTCGGTTCCTGTACAAATTTACAGATGAAATAATTACTTTAAAATTACAAAGTACATAAAATTTTAAGATAATGAGACCTGTTATGCTAAGCATTATGCCACCAAGAGAGACCCAACTCTTTCGTCCTCTTTTAAAATACCGAATGATATATAATGGAGAAAATGCCTTGAGAACACTATGGTCATGTTTCCAAATATTCAGAGCACCAACTGATCCAATTGATAAAAACCAAAGAAAACCAATAGGGGCAAAAAGCCATGCTACTCTATCCGCACCATAATGCTGCATAGTAAATAGACCAACCAATATAATCACCGCAGCAAGTGTAGCCAAATCTGACCATATAAAAAGAGAAGCATTCGTGATTAGTTAGTGTCTTATTGAAAAATTATTTATATGGAAAGTAAAAAAATGCAATGAATTTGAGTAAAAGTATACCATTGGTCATCATAGGATGGTCTACTTTGATCCCACCAACAGCGGAAAGAACTGCAAAAACCACTATTAGTAATGTGAAGAAGATTTATTTTAAAAACTGGTTGACCGTTGACCACTGTAGGGAGTGATAAATCATCACCTTGGTTCGCAGAAAACAACGATTGATGTAACAGTTTTTCGTCAGACTTGTGTTAATCGAATTTAAGTACTATGTATTTACTGTTTTTATTTTCCATATTAATGGACTTTAACTTCATAAAAAAAAGTGAGCAAATCACTTATGGAAAGTTTATTATCCCGAGCTCTAAAATAAAAGCTAAAAGTATTTGGATGTAAATGCTACCCAAACAAACGTCCATACAGGAAGGACTAGCAAAATAAGAAATTGGCATCACATGTATTTCTCAGATATCCAAGTAATCCAACTTCTGGTGATCGCTACATATGCTATAATCCGAGGGATGGAAGATTTCTCATCGTGTTATGAATCTTATGATATACTGGAGACAATCGTTGAAAGAAAATCGATGTTGGAGATGATCGTCAAAGACAATCCAACAGACTAGCATCGGCGAATCGGAGATGAAAAATGAAGGAACCACCAGACTTAAAGAGGTAGCAGCCACCGAATCTAACAACACAACATCAGGCGCATGATAGTGACTTAAAATCAGTGAACCAATATGTGCCACCAATCAATGTCTGCACCTCATTTACCTCTCTGGATTTGAATTTACCTACACTATATGGGTGTGCTAGAGGAAGACATCTGGATGGCTGTGGTCTTGGTATGGCAGTACACAAAAATTACTCATGTTCACTACTCTCTAAGGAAGAAATGACAAAAAAGAGACGAAAATGATGTGGAAGAACCTTGGTAAATTCAGAACAAAGTGGGCAATGCATCTTAGACTTGGATCATTAAAGATGACTTCAATGAAATATATGCACCCGATCGAAGAAGCACAAGGGACTAGAGTATATACTATATACAGACACGATGGTTTAGTGAAGTTCATCTGTGTGACAGATAAGAGCTCCCTTCCATCAAAGGAGAATACATGTGAAGCAACACCTTAGACAGATCGAACATCCAATAGAGTTGTATTAAGGAGAATGAACCAACACATACAACACCTTCATTGTCGATGAAATATTACACAGATTCAGAAGGTGTCATACACTCACATCTACAAAAATGCTGCCCGAGCGCAAGACATTCATTATAGTACCTAGGGAATGAATTCTTGATACACTTTAGAAAGGTAATAGAGAATTGTATCACAATTGCATCATTTTCGACAATGGTTTTAGTCTTGAAAAACTCCTAGAACTCTAATCTCGAATCTTGTTCAGCTAGGTAATCATTGTGCTTACCCGTCTACTAGAAAAATAATAAGTTGTTTTTATGATTTTATCTTTTGCAGTGGAGTTGATGATGAAGGTGGAGAAAATCCAGAAGATGGTCGTGTTGAGGGAAATGTTCCCAATATTTTTCATCCGCCAACAATCAACGATTCATCAAAAGAAAAATATCCATAAAAAATCATTAACTATGATACCTCCCCTAGCATTGTTACTACTTAGCACGTCTTCTTTATGTCTCACTGTCTCTCACCGCTATCCTTGTAGAAAGAGTAACAACATAATACTTCAAAGAAGTAGATCTACTAATGATGTATTTGGTAGAACTTTTAGGTGTTCTAAATTAACTTTGGACAAATAACTATTAAACATGGTGAACACGTTTAATATGAAATATTAAAACATAAGCATTTAAAAAGGTGGATGGATTACCTGAAATGGCTGGAGTAAAAATACCATCACCTATCGTCATACATGTTCCGATAAGGACAAGGATAAGAAGTGTTCTCTTCTTATATGCATCTGCTTCCATCCATCTTTTGATCTTAGAAGCAAGAGAGTTTTCATCATATGCTTGCCGGTTATACATTGTGATATCTTCATCTGTTTGATGCTGGTTAGGAATGGTATTTAGCTTTACATGCCGACATAGCAAGGAATATAGAGCAAATGTACCACCTAAAATTAGAATTCACCATATGGATGAAGGTATCAGTGTAAATTTAAAAAGAAAAGATTGAAATTAAATTGGAAAGATGGAAACAGACTTACATACCTTGTCCATTGTCATTGGCTCTTAACACTACGAGAACATACTTGATGAGTGGTATGATGGTTAAAGAGTATATGATGAGTGAAAGAGCCCCAATTATATCTTCAGGGTCATCAATTCCCTTTGGAAACGTATTGTGGAAAACATAGAGAGGTGATGTTCCAATATCGCCAAACACAATCCCAAGACTCTGAAATGCAAACTGCAGTAGTAATAATGTTGAGGGTTTCTGAAAGATATAGAAAACATCAGAATTGGGAAAGTTGTGGGCATAATGTGGAATAAGTTAAGGACAAAAAAAAGATAGGATGTCATTTTAATTAAGAATATTTAGGGACTAAAAAAATACCTAAAATAATTTTTTATTTCTAAGTTAAACCCACCACACTCGTCAATCGAAAATCTAATTTCCCACTCAATCCTCTCTTCTCCATTCCCGTTAACTTCGGAAACCCAACTCACGGGCCATGGCCGAACATTATTCCAGTCTTTTTGCAGGTCACCGGTACGACGATACCGGCTTAAATTAATTTGAGATTTCACCCTATTTTGTAGATTTTACGATCCTTGTGGGTGGTGGGTATGAAAGTCGATACCTTTTCTGTGGATAATACATTCCGAAGCTTTCCAGCTTCTTCATCCATGGACTGATCGAGTTTCTGATCAAGAATCCACATGCCTCCTTTATCACACTCCACCTCAGAAGCCATCTAACTGGCAGAGGGCAATTCCTGGAAGAAATGATTGGATAAAAAAACAGAAAAAACGAAAAACAAACAAAAAAAGAGAGAGAAGCAGCTTGTCTACCCGAAGCCGGTCCTCTGAATCGTAACTGCACGTGACGGTGGAAGAGGGGAAAACAGAAGAATGGACCACTTCGAAAACCCTAATAAAATCGTCGTCATTGTGAGTTGTCTATTTGTTTTTAATAGCAATCATGATATGAGGATCGATAGTGATTCGAGGATCCCGACGGAGATTTCTATAAGATATTTGGAAATTGGAACCAGACTTCTCTCTGCGGAAACGCCGCGTGTCGCAACTCCATCGTAGGCGACAACAGGAGCTCCGACATCAAAGAATTTTTTTACTGTTTTGGCCCTGATAAGTAAATAAAACATCACTCATTTATATTATAGAGTTAATAAAAATTTCCTTCTAAGTGGTGAAAATTAAATGAAAATTACATAAGATTAAAACCCTGAATTCTAAGATTTAATAGTTGTTTTATCCAGTTAAGTTAATGTCCCTTTGTTAGAGTTAATACTTATTCATTTAGTTGCAACATTTCCGAGAAGAAGTGTACAAGGCAACATTATATTAGAGGTCGAAAGTAGTTTACTTGGCAACCTGAAGGTTACATTGTACGTAAAACCATCCGGAAAGAACCCATAACATCACAGTTGTGAGCTAGGGAATTCTTATAGATAGTAAGAGCAACTCGAAAATACTTAATAAGTTTGTTAAAAAGCCAAAGAATAATTCGCTTATTTGTTCAAATTACTATTTATAACATCCTCTTACGATAAGAGAGATGTTAAGAATATTGATCTGAACATTTACATAATCAGGTAAAAAATAAACCTGTCGAGAATCAACATAAAAATATGTCAATAAAATAAAAATTCAAATTTGTGAACAAAGTCTAAAACACTATCATTCAATAGTAAGACTCTAAAACATTGTTATTAATAATAAACATACACCAACAGAGTTTATAATATTCATCAAGATGAAGCACCACTAACTTATAATGCTAACTGGTGATACAGTATTCCGAACCCGGTCACAACATACCAGCAATTAAAAATCCGGATAGCTTGAGATGAGTTGAGATACCTATTCTAGGTTTGGGGAGGTCCCAAGTCAACTCTTGGGAAGATTGACTTTCCCGAGACTCGACTTCCGAACAAAGTCGAGTCCTAGGAAAGTCGGACCCCAAAGAAGTCGATCTTGGACCAGATCTGATCAGTTAGGCGGTTAGGCGATTACTACCCAAATGACCAGATTACCCTCATAAAAAGCCCTATAAATAGAAGGCATCTCTCACTCATTAAGGCAGGTTATTGGGAGTGAAGAAGTCCTAGTGAAGTAAAGCTCTGCGCACTTGAGTTTCAGCTTGATTTCCCCACGGAGTTCCCCGCTTGGTGCTTGTTGGAAGCGTCTCGGAGTACTGGTCAGGTTCCACCCTTATCACTAACTATGCTTCACCCTCCTGTATCCATGCAACATGACTTCATCAACGTCCTCATCCTATAAATTTTTAATACGACACAACATAACAAAGAGAAATGGGTGAGTCTCAACTGACTCAGTATGGAAATCTGTACCTATGATTCCACAGAAGGAAAAATATATCAGTATTCATTCTTATCTCATACAAACAATCATAAAACTATCAATAACTACAATCAAACAAACTATTTAACAACTATTTATAGCCTAATTCTTGTCATATTGTTTATCTCATCATGAGATTCATGTCATGTCGTATTTCTCATATCATTCTATAGACATTCATAATATTATTCAACATTGTCATCGTTCGGACTTAACATCAATTAATAAAAATAGAATTTTACCGATTGGTGATACAGTATCCCGAACACGGTCACAACCTACCAGCAACTAGAAGTCCGGATAGCCTAAGATGAGTTGAGGTATCTATTCTAGGGTTGGGGAGGTTCCAGGTCGAATCCTAGGAAGATCGACTTTCCTGAGGATCGACTTCCCTGGGATCGACTTTTAAGTAAAGTCGATCACCAGGAAAAGTCGACCCCCAGAAAAGTCGATCTCTGGAAAGTCGACCCCTGGACCCAATCTGATCAGTTGGGCAGTTAGGCGGTTACTGCCCAAATGACCAGATTGCCCCCATAAGAACCCCTATAAATAGAGGGCACCCCCCACTCATTAAAGGCAGGTCATTTGGAGCGAAAGGATTCCTAGCGAAGCAGAGCTCTGCACACTTGAGTTCCGGTCCGGTTTCCCGCGGAGTTCCCCGCTTGGCGCTTGCTTGCGCGTCTTGCAGTACTGGTCGGGTTTCACCCCCATCAGTTGGCGCCGTCTGTGATTCAAAGATACTCACGACAAAAGCTCCTCGACTTTTTTCCAAGTCGCCAGCTAGGAAGTTTTGCGAGGAAATCAGCCAGCAAGGGATCGACATTTCAGAAGATCGACTTTTTTCTTCCAAGGAAAAAGTCGACCCCTCAAGGAGCTAGGCTTTCAGACATCGACTTCCAAGGAATCCTCCAAGTGCACTAAGGATCGACTTTTTGAAGATCGACTTTTCTCTCCAAGCAAAAGTCGAACACTCCTTCCAGGAAAAGTCGAACACTCCAGGATGGTGGTAACTAGAAGCACTTCCCAAGGAGGAGGAGCAAATTCTCAGGAGGCGCCAGAGCAACAGCCTGGCAACTCAAAAACTAAAAGGCCAGTGGGTCGACCGCCCAAGGCCAATAAAAACAAAATGACTCCCACAGGACCTGAGACTGAACCCGAAGGTGAACCCGGGCAAACTCCCCAAGCGTCAGTAGGAGGGGGAAATCTGAACATCACAGTTCAGGCGATAGCAGAGGCTATTCGACTCATTACTGAAAAGGAGAAACCTTCGAAAGAACAACCTCAAAAGGGGGGACCCACAAGCAGCAAGGAACCAAGGACTGCTGCATCAGAATCCACTCATGGGTTCATAAAAATGCCCATAGAAGAGCTGGAAAAAATGAAGGAAACCATAGCGAAAATGAGCGAGAAGATAAAGGATATTGAAAAATCTAAGGCGTCAATATACCAGTCTAAAGCTCAAACCTCAAAGCAGGCCAAGGCGCAGCAGGAGGTGTCAAGTCATAGGGCAGCACACTCAAGTGCGCCACTATCTCACAAACCAGAGGGGCAACCCAAACCTCTTTTCCGAAAACCCGTACAGGAAGAAAGTATGGGAGACACAGAAGGAGGAGGCGAGGTCCCAAACTGGCTGGTAGGCATGGATGCTTTGCACAAATCGCTGATGGTAAAACCAGCACCTCTGAAATTCAGGCTACCCAGGCTACAGATCTATGATGGGAAGATGGACCCAGCGGACCATATAAACATGTTCGTAGGGGCAATGCAGTGGGCTACATCAAGGGATGACATTCTCTGTAGAGCATTCCCAGGAACATTAAAAGGACCCACATACAGATGGTTCGTCGAATTGCAGCCAGGGAGCATAACGAATTTCGAGGACTTAAAAAAGAAGTTCGTCGCCCAACATTGTGGAAACACAAGGGTTAGAAAGGGCACGGAATCGCTGTTCGCAATTAAACAGAATGGAGACACGCTTCGGAATTATACAACTAAATTCACGGAAGCCATGCAGAAAATCTCCGATCTGAACACAACAATCGCAATATGCGCATACTCAAAAGGGCTAGACATGAACACGCCATTAGCAATAAAGCTAAACGTCAGTAATGTAAAATGCATGGAGGACCTGGTGAGGGGGACTAAGTTTTCCAGAAGCGTGGTCACTTGATTAAA
>LFYR01000907.1:31107-80211 GCA_001185155.1 Zostera marina | reverse complement strand
AAAAATATAGACAGAGGGGCAAGTGCCCAAGAGTAAACCTCACCTACGGAAGAACGTAGGTTAGACGAGGGAAATATTCAAGTAACAATCCTCACCTACGAATGAACGTAGGTAGACGAGGAGTAACACTTAGCCTCAGTCGCAGAAAGGCGAGCAAAAGGAGGGGGCAAGTATTCAAGTAATAGTCCTCACCCACGGATGAACGTGGGTAGACGAGGAAGCACACTCATCCCCTATCGCAGAAAGGCGGAGAAAAGGAGGGGGTCGGGTACTCTCAAAACCCGCCACAGGGAAGAGAACTCAAACAGTGCTCAAGGACAGCTCAGGCAAGGCGTCAAGGTGGGCAAGCAGGGTTCCGCGGGAGAATCAGGCCGGACAAGTGTGCAAGGAGTAGGCTTTGGCTAGGACAAACCGGACAATAGTTGGCAAAAGCGCGTGACAACCTCCGTGGAAGCATAGATACAACCTCGCAGGCGTGGAGGGGGGGGGAGTACTGGTGAGAGAGGATCTTACATCCAGGGACATCACCAGAAATCCACATCCCAGCACGCAAAGAGGGGGGGAATACTGATAGTACAGGGTCCGACACGCAGACCATAGTACTAAAAGACGTATCCCAAAGTATCTAATACGCAGAGGAGGGGGGAGTACTGGTGATACAGTATCCCGAACACGGTCACAACCTACCAGCAACTAGAAGTCCGGATAGCCTAAGATGAGTTGAGGTATCTATTCTAGGGTTGGGGAGGTCCCAGGTCGAATCCTAGGAAGATCGACTTTCCCGAGGATCGACTTCCCTGGGATCGACTTTTGAGTAAAGTCGATCACCAGGAAAAGTCGACCCCCAGAAAGTCGATCTCTGGAAAGTCGACCCCTGGACCCAATATGATCAGTTGGGCAGTTAGGCGGTTACTGCCCAAAGGACCATATTGCCCCCATAAGAACCCCTATAAATAGAGGGCACCCCCCACTCATTAAAGGCAGGTCATTTGGAGCGAAAGGATTCCTAGCGAAGCAGAGCTCTGCACACTTGAGTTCCGGTCCGGTTTCCCGCGGAGTTCCCCGCTTGACGCTTGCTTGCGCGTCTTGGAGTACTGGTCGGGTTTCACCCCCATCAGCAGTAGAGATTCCACTACCTCCTCGTCCTCCACAAGAATTCTTTGACAATATCTGGAGAAACAGGGTTGTTTTTGATGATTGAATGTTGCTGTGTTTTCAAAAAATAGAGTTTTGTGTTTTTTTTTTGAAACAGTTTGTAGTGCTGTTTCTTTTCTTTTTGTAAAGAAAAAAGAAAGGATTTTAGAATAAAGAAAAAAAAATATTTTGATCAGGATTGAACCTGCTCTGATACCATGATAGAAGATATATTTGATATATATATATATGTAAATATAAATATGAGATGTGGAATGTGGTTTATGAATGTGATAGATATATAATTATGGATGTATGTATGATATAATGAACTGTAAAATGATACTGTAGGATGATCGGTTGATCAGGGTTTGATGAAGCGATGATCCACATCTTGTTGAAGTGAATTGAAAGTGATTGAACTTGAATCTGTGATTCAAGTTTGTTGTATTGCGGAAGCGTTTGAAGATCAGCAGTTGTAGATGCAGAATGATCAGACAGAGAATCTGTAATTGTATTACAGAGTGTATGTGTGTGTGTGTGATCAAGTGTAATCTTAAACTAAGATTAGATGTGTTTATATAGAAGAACACCCAACGGCTATGTTGGTTGGGTGTATTTAATTATGGTAATTAATGTATATAGGAATGTGTAATATGGAATTAATATAAGATTGAATATTTGATTAATATTTGATTATGAAAGATGAAATAAGAATGTGAAGAGTTGTGATAAAATAAGAGGGTGTTAATCATAATTTTATTATAATGTTATATGTGTGATTTATTTTAAGGTAAGGGTGTATCTCTAATATGACATATACGTTGAAATTGCCTTGGGAGAATAAAATTTATGACACCTTTCATGTGTCCTGCCTAAAAGCATATAAAGGTGAAATTCCTCCTATTAAATATTTTAAAATACCTAATGTATTGGTAGGTAACCAACCAGTAACAACACCAAGCTGAGTAATGGCCAAGAGATCCGTGTTTACATCGGGAGGACAGAAGGAGGAAGTCCAAATCAAATAGCATGGTTTACCATAGGAAGAAGCATCAAGGGAGTCGGTGAGCACTATGAAGAGAGCATTTCCAAACTTCGACCTTGAGGTCAAGGCCGTTCCGGAGGAGGATGGAGTTGATACGTACTCGCGTGGTATGGAGGACCTCATCGAGCAAGAGCTGGCTGAACTGGAAGGACAGGAACGTATTGAACCAGTAGCTGCAAGTACAATTATCCAAGAGAGGAGTAAAAGAGCAAGAACCAAACCACTGGACCTTATAGACTATAAAGTTAACTGGGTTGGCAATTGATGGCCTAATTGAACTTATTACGTTTAAAGACTATCTTTATTAAACTGCTAGGGTTAAGAATTGTAATAGATATAAAAACCTTGTGTAAATAATTTTATTAGGTATGAAATGAAAGGAAATAGCTGTTGATATTCTTAAGGTCGACCAACGACCTTGTTTCCTGCCCAATCAATTCCTGTTAACAAGGAAATCGATGATATTTGTTGATGCAGCTATCAGGGAGTTTCAACAAAATCTCCCCTCGTGCGCCTCTCATCAATTCGACTAGAGCCAATTTGGATATTTGGCACCAACGGCTCAATCATCCGATTGAATTTATTTTGCGTCGTGTTCTTGCTTTAAATAAATTGCCAGTGTAAGTCATGTATTTTGTATAAGGCGGGTCGTAGTCACTTTAATCCAACATACTCTAAGTGTTTATCTCCACTTGAGTTAATTCACAGTGATGTTTGGGGACCTGCCCCCGTCTATTCCTATAATGATCATCGTTATTTTGTCTTCTTTATTGATGATTTTTCAAGGTTCATTTGGATCTACTCTATAAAACGCAAATCTGAAGTTGCAGAGATATTCCAAAAGTTCTATGTCATGATTGAGAGACAAATAGGAACCAAAATCAAATCATTCCAGTCTAATTCTGGGGGAGAATTTACAACCCTAACTTCCTACTTTACTACTCATAACATCCACCATAGAAGATCGTGTCCCCACACACATGAGCAAAGCGGAACAGCTGAGAAAAAAATCAGACATATTGTTGATACTGGTTTAACTCTACTAGTTCATGCTAAAATCCCTCTCACATACTGAAATTTTGCTTTCTCAACAACAGTGTTCACCATAAATCAAGTCCCATCCAAAACATATGGAATTCCGCCAATACATAAATTGTTCAATATTCGACCTAAACACTTATTCTTTAAAGTTTTTGGTGTGAAGTGTTTTTGGTGTGAAGTTTTTGGTCTGAATCCTCCAGTTCGACAACGGTCTCTCAAAAATATTCTTCAAGTTGTCTATCGTACCCTTGCCGGCCTGAAAGTAACCTCTTCATACATTAACGCGGAGATCATAGAACCAACAATTGTCAAACAAGCTGCAAAGTCTCATAAATGGATTCAGGCCATGGAGACGAAAATGGCACTAACAAGGAATCACATGTGTTCCTTAGTTGATCTGCCCCGAGGAGCAAACCTAGTAACATGCAAGTAGATTTAAAAAAAAAAGGGGCGCAGATGGAAAACTGTTACGGCGAAAATCACGACTAGTAGCTCGTGGTTTTTCACAAATAGAAAGTATAGACTTCGATGAAACATACAGTCCAGTGGTAAAATTTCTAACAATACGGGTTATCCTAACAATGGCAGTATCCAAAGGTTGGCCTCTTCGTCAACTTGATGTCGATAACGCGTTTTTAAATAGAGAATTGAAAGATGCAGTATACATGGCACAACCTTCCGGTTTTGTGAATAAAAACCTTCCAACCAACTGACCAAGGTATGTCGGCTACACAAGTCGTTATATGGTCTCTGACAATCACCTCGGGCATGGTATGATCGACTTAGCAAATTTTTTAAATCAGTTGGTTTTACTAGCTTCTGCTCCGATGCATCGCTTTTTATTCGTCACCCAATCTTCCCAAATTTTCATGCTTATCTACGTAGATGACATCGTTATCACAGGATCATCTACGTCAGATATTATCAGTCTAATTGTTGTGGTATCATCAGAATTCAGACTGAAAGATATGGGAAAGCTTTGTTTCTTCTTGGGAATGGAATTTACACTGGTAAGGTCGACTAGTCGGTATGTCCTCTCTCAGCATCGGTACACGTGTGACTTACTTGGTCGAACAAAAATGGACTAGGCCAAGTCTGCGCCCACACCCATGCTATCGTCTATGAAGTTAAATTCAATTGATGGAGTACCACTTGAAGACAAGTGTTGTATCGATCTACGATCAGAGATTTACTATATCTTGTAAACACTCGACCAGATATATTGTTTTTGGTAAACAAATTATGTCAGTATCTCCAAAACCCTACCACATTACATTAGGAAGCAACGAAACGGGTGTTGAGATATTTACAAGGTACTGCCAGTCATGGAATTTTGTTCACTCCATCATGGTCATACAGAATCGATACATATATGGATGCAGATTGGGCAGGATGTCAAGACGATCGACGGAGTACGGGAGGTTTTGCAATATTTATTGGGAAAAGTTTAGTGTCATGGTCAGCCAAAAAACAACCTACATTTGCATGATCATCTACAGAAGCCGAGTTTCGTATTCTGGCTGATACTACATCGGAAACTGTATGGATACGAAATTTATTAAAAGAACTTCGAGTAATACAGGTTACCTGCTCACAACTATGAACAGATAATCTAGGCACAAAATATCTGGCACATAATCCAGTGTTTCACTCCAAGATGAAACATATGGCACTCAATTTCAATTTTGTATAAGAATTAGTTCAAGATGGAACAATACAGGTAACACATATATCAACGAGAGATCAAATCGCGAATGGTTTTACAAAACCATTGCCCTCATCACGATTTCTCGAGATAAAATCCAAGCTCGGCGTTGTTGATCAACCCACGTCATCTTGAAGGGAGGTATTGGAATATAAATAATATTATTATTAACAAAATGTATAATATTTATAAAACACTCTGTTTCCTGAACGACACTCCGCATTGGCGTCATGCGTGAGGTACGTATGCCGAATGTCCATCCTACGGATGTGCATTTCAAGTCATGAGGTTCCGACATCTTTTTTGTCGCATCCCCACGTCATGGCTCGTATCCACTTGGCTACGAGCGGTCTATGCATAGCGGCATGGCGATCTTCGCACGGATTCACTGTACGACAATTCTTCAGTCCATTCGCGGTTTGCGGGACCTTATGAAATCGGAATCGCGGACCTCACGAAATTGCGGTTCGGTAGAAATCGTGGAACTGCAATTTGAAATCGTGAAAACTGACGGAACTGGGGGATTGTATACTGACAGAACCTCCGCGTTTACGAAACACGCGATACGTGAGAACGCAACGCCCTGAACTGATCACGGAACTGATTGCGATTGCGGTTCAGTTTCAGTTCCGTGAAACTGATTGTAACTGGTAGTAATAATATATGTGTATCTACAATTTCAGTTCCGTGATTGGTTCAGTTTCAGGAACGTATCGGTTCAGTTTCAAGAACACATAGGTTCAGTTTCGTGATTTCCGATTGCGGTTCCATGATTTCGTTCTGTGTCACCATCGCGGAATCCGAACGCATCGCATCACCATCGCGGCAGCGTATGGTCCATCCTACGGATGTGCATTTCAAGTCAACAGGAGCGCATCGGTTCCGTTCGGAATCGCGGGCGACAATGGCATGTCCATGCGGAACCGTAATCGCAGAATCACGGAACTACGGTTCTGCGATTCGATGTCGTGTGGTCCGCGATTCCGACATCGCGAGGTCGGAATCGTGGACCTTGCGAAATCGGAATCGCGATGTCAAAATCGTCGTGCTGCTCTATACACTCGGTACGTATCTGACATCGTGAAGTTCTATACACTGATCGGGTTTTCCAGAACGGGCCTCACGACCTCATAACAGTTCCGCGAACTGTGATCCAGGACCTCACGAACGGTGCTCGCGGAGAAGACGAACAGGTACTCGTGGAGGAGACGACGGTGATCGGGGACCTCACAAACGGTGATCGCCGATGCTACATTGGTTTTGCGGTTGGTAGAAATCGAACTCCACGATTAGAAACGAGTATCGATTTAAATACTGATGGATTGTACATTGCTACAGGGGATGATAACGTCGGACACACCATTCCTGACAAACTCGACCAACGGTGGAGCTTCGCCTAGTTAACGGACGGTCGGATGAGATGTCCGTCGTAGGTATCTCACGGAGAAGATGTCGTTCCAAAAATGGGTTCAATATTTATATTCTATTATTCCAATATTATGATAACAACCTCCACTACAATATGAGTGGGTTGTTACTCTAAGTGTATATAAATATACACCTAATAAAGAGGCAACAACAAACTTTTGATTGCCCAAACTTACATGACTCACTCATCTCCATTCCTTCTCTTAATGATGATGAATTTTATCAATCCAACACTATGTAATAAATAAATCTTTAAAAAATTTAATTATATTATTACATTAAAATAACATAAAACTTAAAGTAAAATTCCAAATCACAGTTAAAAAACCCTAAACCCTACTCTACCTCTCCCTAATCAATTTCTTATATTTCTTATTATTAAGATTTCACAATTCACATTTTGATTTTATTACATTATTTTTATCTTTTAATTTTCATAAATTATACTTTCAAAAAAAAAATCAGGAATTAAAATTATGATACCCGGACCCGTACCGCCCCGGTAATTTGGCCGGGTAGAGAGACGAGACGGGCAAAATTAAAATTAATCTTTCTATACGGACCCGTGGGCTAATCTTACATAATGAAAAAAATATATATTAAAGATTTAAAGTATATTAAATATTTAAAAATAAACTATTTTCAAATAAATAAGAGTCCGGCCCAGTTCAGGAGGTTAACCCTAAAGCCGTCCTTATATATAAATAGATCGAAAACGATTAGGGTTTTATTCTCTCTTCTCCGCTGTCGCAATCTCTCGCCCGGTCGCTCCACCGAAATCCGAAGCAGAGAGATCAGCAAATCAGCAAAATGGCAGATAACAGGGCCGTCACAATCCGTACTAGGAAGTTCATGACCAACCGTCTCCTTAATCGCAAGCAATTTGTAAGTTTTTCATCTCCTAAAAATTCCAGAGAGGAAAAACCCCCGATTTTTTTGTTTTGTTTTTACATCTCGCAACTAAATCGTTCAGATCATCGATGTTCTGCATCCGGGAAGAGCGAATGTATCCAAGGCGGATCTGAAGGAAAAATTGGCCACCATCTACTCTGTCAGGGATACCAACACCATTTTTTGTTTCCAGTTCAGGACGCATTTTGGTGGAGGTAAATCGTCTGGCTTTGGTCTGATCTATGACAACGTGGAGAGTGCCAAGAAGTTCGAGCCCAAGTACAGACTCATTAGGGTAAAGCCTTTTATTCTTATATCGATTTGAACATTTTTTTTAATGTCTGGCTTAGACGTAGGCTATTATATAAATCACCACTTATAATTGTAATTTGAATAATTTCGTAGTTTCTTGTTGTTAATTACAGCCCATAGCATCCTTCAAAATATTTATTGAATCGAAAACAATCAATAAACTTTATGCTTTTGATCTTTTGTTAATCATCCAATATAAAATATAAATTTCAAACATGTTCTACTTTCTACAAAAGATTATTGTTTTATGTTTTTTTTTTCATATATTGACTAATCATAGTTGATATCCATACTACTTTTTAGTTTTTTTTTTTTGTTAATTACAGTATATCTTTGTTAATTCAAACATGTTCCACGTTTTTTATACTGTTTATTACATTTTCTTAATGTACTGTCTAATCAAAAGATTATTGTTTTATGTTTTAACATATATTGACTAATCATAGTTGATATCCATATTACTTTTTAGTTTTTTTGTTGTTGTTTATTACAGTATATCTTTGTTAATTCAAACATGTTCCACGTTTTTTATACTGTTTATTACATTTTCTTAATGTACTGTCTAATCAAAAGATTATTGTTTTAAGTTTTAACATATATTGACTAATCAATTGATATTCATAGTACTACTTTTTAGTTTTGTTTATTAATTTCAGTATATCTTTGTTTATTGTTTTCTAGAATGGTCTTGCAACCAAGATTGAGAAGTCAAGGAAGCAAATGAAGGAACGTAAGAACAGATCGAAGAAAGTCCGTGGTGTCAAAAAGGTTGCTTAATTATTAATCAAATGCTGCTTTTTAACAAAATACGATATATATATATATTAATTCTGTTTGTTAATTTTTTACAGACAAAAGCTGGTGAAGCTAAGAAGAAGTAAGGTTACTAGTATCTGTATGTTATTTATCATCGTTTTCTTTTGAAGCAGCAAACACTGTGCCGCACTATGGCTTGGTTAATTTTGTCGAGTTGCAAGTAACAAACAGTTTTTTTCTTCTTGTCAATGAAACAAACATCCATCATTTATTTAAGTTTTTGAACTCAATCTTGAATTTTACATATTTTTAATTTAAGTCTCTCTATTCTATCTAATTTATATTTGGTTACCAATAAATTATTTTATTTTAGTTTGATTTTCTAAAACTGGGCTACAAACTTTATTTCATGTTTCTTTGATAGTCCTAATTCATTCAGAATACACAGATATAGACATATAGTTTGACAATCAATTATGTTTTATTATCTTGAATTGTATTAAATGCTTTCTTTCTTTCATACAATTTGAAAATATGCTATTAAATGTTGTTGTACTTGTGTTATCTATTACCAAAAAGAAAAATTAAAATATCAAATCTTTACACAAGTCATCAATTAATTAATCGTCAGTAGATGCTTTTTCTGTCGTTGTTTCTTCTGCTGCTCTTGGTGATGCTTCTGGTTGTTTCAAGCTCCAGTACATGATGCTTGCTGTTAGAGTTAGAATCATCTTTTGGTTTACCTGTTAACAAAATCCAAGATGGTTGATTGATAGCTATATTTGTTCTTCCAAAATTTGAAAATACTCCAAATAAACGAACCTCAATGATATCCTCTGGTAACAAGTAAACCGAACATCCAAGCTTCCTGGCTACACTGATTAGATATGTTGCATTCAGCTTTTTGTCCTCGTCTGTATTTATCAGTTAATTTCACCCATTTAAGTTTTAAACATTAGCAACATAACACAATAAAAGACAGTTTGCCCTACCGGTTTCACCCACTGTGACACTTTTCCAGTTCACAACTCTTGGTTGCACGGCGGAGAGGAGTTCCAAGAAAAAGATTCCATTAGATAAATTCTTATCCTGATCAAACAAGCAAATCAAGTAAGAGATATTAATCAAAACAGATGGTACAAATAATAATGAAATATTAAGTGTAAGACTGCAATTTGTAAGAGATCAGATGAGATTGTGAGAATATGCAAATCATTTGCGTAAATAGTTTTCGAAAAACAAGACAAGTTCTTTAAACATAGGAAACCTTTTTTTAAAAGGTTTTCAGTTTATGTTATAGCACTCAATGTTAGGTAAATTTAACATATGTAACATCTATGCTATGAAATTTAAACAAACACTACATAATGAAATGAATGAAGGTAAAATGTGAAATCTCTTACCTTGAAGCTCTCCATCTGTGAAGTTTTACCAATACTCTTCACTTTGTTATTAGCCCAATCCAGAATATCAACATCAGTTATCTCCTTCCCTTTTGAATGATATCTCAAATTCTTTAGAAGTTGAAGCATATTGAATCGCATCAACTGCCACAAGAAAGCTACAGAAACAGTTAAGCGTCAAAAGTGATGGAAGTGTGTGGATTCAATCAATGTGGGGAAAAAGTCGGATTTGAATATTGATTAGTATTACACACCAAGTATCAACTTCTTGTTTCCTTGGACAATATCATTCCCACAAACATTAACAAGAGAGAAATTCAACTCTTTTCCGATCCGAATAATCTGATTGCAGTTCTCGACTTTTCTGAATGGCATTTTTATTGGAGGCTTTGAAGCGTGCTTCCAAATCACTGATCCTGGATATACTTTATTAAGTACTTCGAGAAGTACCCATCTGCTCACATTAAATATGATATTAGATTGCAGCCTCTTGTCATTTCCAACCATCTGAATTTCTGATTGTTAAATTATAAATTATTTACCCATTTCTGACGTCTTCGAAGACATTATTGACGTATGTTTCAATCCCAAGACTGTTGATCCATAGTCTAAATACTTTCTCCTCTCTTATTGTCAATATATCATCTGAGGTTGTTTGCGCATATGCTTTCTTTTTGTCTTCTGTGGGTGCTGATAGACCATTCCTGTCAAAAAAATATGCACACCATATCATTAGATTAACAGTAATAAATTGTTTGTTCATTATCATTTAGCCCTGAACCTTAAAAAATTACAGTAAAAAAAAAAGAGAACTCTATATATACTAAGTGTAGATTTCATTTAGCTTCTACATATACCTGTTCTGAAATATTTGAGCAACAAATCCAAGATTCAAATTAGTAGAGCCTTCAACAATGTCTTTCGGACTTAGATATCTTTTACAATCAATTCTCTCAGCTTGTTCAAGGATTTTCTTCGCTCTCTCTGTTGGTTCTTTAATATCCAATAAACTTGTTGTCGAGTGTTCAGGAGCAAGGGCAGTTAGAAGGTAGGCATAAGCTTCTCCATCCTGCAAGGAAAAATAATTACCGATTTTACTGTAAACAGTTTTTTTTCCCTTCTAATTAAATCTACAAAAAATTGGAATGATTAAAAAAAATCCAGAAAATTACCTTCACATCTGATGAAAAGTTGTTCACAGTTTTCTTGTACCCTGCTTTCTTAAGATGGAAATTCATCCATTTTAACAAGAGTTTTTCTGGGGCCAAGCTCATCAGTTCCTCCATATCCTAACATAAGAATGATCTTTTATTCTACTTGTTTACAAAATGTTAATTTTCAAACAAATATTGAATTAGAGATGATATTTAATTATACTTACCTTACCATCTTCAACCAGTTCCACTAGCTGTGGGGTTTTCTTCAAATTGAGATCGGCTAACAGTTGTACCTGTATATACGCAATATCCAGTCAATTATATTTTGAAAAAAATACTGATCGATAGATAAACAAATTTTAAGTTACCTTTATGATCTGAGACATCAGCCCGACGACCAAATGAGTCTGCAGAAAACATATTTTGTTTATGGAAAATATTTTCAGTAAATCATATGAACAGTCAATTAAGAAACACCATACATATAATAGAATAATAGTAACTGATCAATATAATTAACTCACTCTTCCTTCAACCAAATCTTGTGTTCCAATATTAACAACTGTGCATCCGATTGCTTTGGCAGAATTCAGGCACAGAGTATGATTCTCATTCCTTTCCCATGGATTCAAAACACGTTTCGTGTTAATCGCTCTCTCATCTATCGTCCCCGGCACCGCAACATTAATCAATTTACTACACATAATTCAAAAACAAGAATGCAAAATCATGGCAATAGAAAATAAGAACAAATCCCCTCCTCCCCTAATTAACAATCACCAGAGAAGAACACCATCTTTAGCGAGGTCGAAGATATCATTGGTATCAGGATCCAATGGCAAGTACTTTTTCAAAAAGGGGTCTTCTCCAAGGTATGCATTGACATGGCTTACATAAGATCCTTTCTCCGATACACTTATCGTGTGTAAAAGTGTCGTTGTGGTTTGTTTCAGAAATGCAGATTCTAGTTTAGAATCACCTGATTTTGCCGCCGCTCTTTCTTGTAGATTCAGATACAACTAGAAAACAGACACACACACATCAATCAGTACATCATAATGGCTGGATTGGTATGAGTAAAATCAAGTTCTTCAATTGATGTATATATATAGAATTTATATACCCGTAGAAATGATTCAAAGTCTATTTCTTTGGTTTTGTCTGAATAAGTTTCAGATAAAATGGCAGTGATTTCTTCCACTGCTAGCTTCCCAGATAGAGCTTTGAGGGTCGCCATTGCCGGTGGTAAATCCCCAACAGTGGCAGGAGACAATCCCTTCCTTGCTGAAACGAACTGCGCTCAGGCATTGATTGGGATTTTTTTATTATTATTGAAAGAAAAAAAGAAAAAAAATCGATTCAATCGAATTTTGTCAAGTAAAAGAAGAAGAACAAGAAAATCACCTTCGTTTTGAGCCCGCGAAGCTCGACCTGTGTGAACTGGTTCTGGAGAAATGGATCGGAGATAACTACTCCGACATAATCCGAAGACATTTTTCGCTACTGTTAGATAGAGAGATCGGCGATGAAAAAACCCTCACATGAACGATGAGATTCACACCATTTCCTGGCTAATAGTTTCCGATGTTGGCCGGTGGAGAGATTTGGACGTTTTGGTGAAGAAAGACAGCGGATCGGAGGAAATTCTGGAAAAGAGTGGTCGGTGGATGGTTGTTGAGAAAATTAAGGCTAAAACGGTTTCAGTTATTTTCGTGCCAGATTGTGGAATTAGGTAACGTCTTTTCCCCCCAATAATAATGTAACTAACGATGGTGACGGTCGATTTGATCTGTTTAAATTCTATCCATCTATTTATGCATGCGGTTATTTGCGGAATGGAACATCTACCGTTCGTTAGGCTTGTTTAATTGTAGCCGCTCTTTCATCTCTTGAAATTGTTGTTCACCTTCTTAACTCTGTCTCTAGTTACAACTTCTTATACTTACGATTAGGGTGTGAAATAAAACCCGTCTCGTTTAAGCTCGGGCTCGCGAGCCCAAGCCCAATCATCAAGCTTGTTTAGCTTAATGAGACGAACTTGAACTTTGTCATACCCAAGCATGGTTTTATAAGCAAAAGCTCGGCTCGGTTCGGATCAGCTCGTTTGACACCCTACTTACACCCCCGGAAATGGTAGGAGGAAATTGATCAAGGAAAGAGGAACTCCGACGATCCTGTGCACCAGACTACTATCGGACTTGAACAATCCACAGGTGCGTGCATCTATGTCTCACAAAATGTTTCCCCAAACGTTCAAACCAACCAGGCGGCGTCTGAAGCCAATGTCGTTGGTGTTGTTGGTCGTCATTGATCGATCAGGGCAAAACCAAAAGTCGCATCTCCAACCCTAGGATGACTTTGATGGTTTAGAATATCAGAGGACTAAACGCATAAAAGAAGAAGAAAACAGCAAGACGTGGACGAGACAACCTTGCCCCGAGACCCGTCCCGAAAAATTACCGAGCAAATAGGAACGAAAAGCTAGTTTTTCGAGGCGGAATTTTTGCCCCGATCTTGTTTTCTCACCTGAATGATTACGTGGTTCGTTAATGTTGTAGCCAAAAAGCTTACAGAAGGTTTGAACATTACCTATGTATAGTCAAAAAGAAGTCATGAGATTGACTGGATTAGACCAGTTGAGGCTGAACCAGTATAACTCTTGTGTATTATTATTTTTCTGTTTTTTACTATTCATCTGCTTCTCGTATTATATTTAAACTCTGATCGAATATTTCTATCTTTCAATTCACTATAAAAAAAAATGACATTGTATGACGGCCTTTTGATGGCGATAATCCACCATCAATAATTCAGTTTTTTAGATGGCGGATATCCGCCATCAATTGATTCAGTCCGCCGAGAAAAGGTATGAGCTCGACGGCGGTTTCAATTTAGTTTCGATGTCTTATTTCTTGTAGTGTTTCAGTAGAACCCTCTCCCCCTATTATCAAGCATCTCACATATTGGTTACTAATTTTAAACGTCAATCAAATATTATTCGATCTCTCATCCTATCAACAGGTCTCTGACTGAGGTTACCTTTTAAGTCATTTAAATATTAAACAGATCTTTTTACCTGTTATCATGTTTTACACTGAGGTTATTATAAGTTTATCATTAATTCCATATATAGGTACGATTATATATATTTAAGTGTACAAGCTATATCAATATATATATTTTCGTACACTCAGTTAAAAACATTCACATTCACAGTGTGTCGTACACATTAGTCATTGTAGCAGTGCTCCCCACCCCCTTCCAATTCAAGCTGTGATTCGTCCCTCAATCGACACATCTCATAATGCATTCCTGTTGCTTAAGCGTCGCACGTCAGACAAAGGAATCATTACACCTGAATCCGATTTGATCAAATGAGCTATTTTTAACCTACCTCTTTAGCACCCATTTACTCCAGATCCCTGAGCCTTCTCATAATCGACACACTTTGTCCACGATTGCAGCCACTTGCTTGCTCTTAAAGTCCTTGACCCCAATCCACCAATCTTCTTTGCCTTCACCATGTTCTTCCATGCGATCTCACGCTGGCTCCCCCAGATAAACTTTTTACACGATGGATTGGACAGTATATGCAACGTTACCTGAGGAACGTCAATTGAACTCTGGAACAAATAGCACCCATTCACTCCAGATCCTTGAGCCTTCTAATAATCGACACACTTTGTCCACAATTGCAGCCACTTGCTTGCTCTTAAAGTCCTTGACCCCAATCCACCAATCTTCTTTGCCTTCACCATGTTCTTCCATGCGATCTCACGCTGGCTCCCCCAGATAAACTTTTTACACGATGGATTGGACAGTATATGCAACGTTACCTGAGGAACGTCAATTGAACTCTGGAACAAATAGCACCCATTCATTCCATATCCCTGAGCCTTCTCATAATCGACACACTTTGTCCACGATTGCATCCGCTTGTCTGCTCTTAAAGTCCTTGACCCCAATCCACCAATCTTCTTTGCCTTCACCAATGTTCTTCCATGCGATCTCACGCTGGCTCCCCCAGTTAAACTTTTACACGATGGATTGGACAGTATGCAACGTTACCTTAGGGACGACGTCAATTGAACTTAGTAACAAATATCCGAGCTTACCTTTAAAGATCCACTCCACCAATTGAACCCTTCTTCCCGGATAACTTTTTACATCTTAGGACTTAGTGCTTAGTCAAGTTCTAATTTACAACTTACAACTTACAAGAAAGTGTGATTGTGCAAATAAAATAATATTAAGTGTTTTTTTTGGATAACGCGTGTGTTAATGAATTTTAACTTTTTATCTTATTCTGAATTTCTGACACAGATAACTATATTTGGGAAATTTACAAAATAACCAAACCCAGCATTTTTTATTAGGACTTAAATAGAAGGCTAATTTCGTCATAAAAAAGTTAAAAGGTAGCTTCAGAAAGCAGCTTTTATATTCACTCCGGTGAGAGTTGAAAGAGAAAGATGAAATTTTGATTTTGCCCTAATTTCTATTTCCCTCCGTTTCTCCCTTTCTTTGTAGAAGTGTGTTGGTCGGTAGATGGTGGTAGTGCCACAAAGTTTCCTTCTTCACGATGGTGACCGACCAAGAGATCGCCAACTGTGTTGAGTCTCTTTTGCGACAATCTCCAGGTGACCCATCTCTAATCAACGTCACAACGTCGTCTGGTTCTTCATCTACCACTTCTCCTCCCACTATCAACATCAATGGTGTCGTTCAGCAGCTTGAGGCCAGACTTGGGTTGAGTCTTACCCACAAGACTGGATTCATCCGTGACCATATCTCCCTTCTTCTCCGTCCTCCTACCCCTAAAGACCATTTTGCCCTCACCCAACAGCAGCAACAGCAGCAACAACAACAGCATCATCACCAGCAGCAACAACAACAGCAACAGCAATTTCTTCAACGGCAGTATATGGAGTCACAACATCAGATAATGCAGCACCATCAGATCCAGCAGTCACCGTTTACCCATCTGCCGCACCAGCATGAGCTGACGTTTAGGTGTGCTCCGACAGTGCAGATGCCTCAGAAGCAACAACAGCATCAGGTTTCTGTTGCTTCTACCGTAGTGATGCCGAAGCTGGATGGGAATGTGGGCAGTTTTGCAACAGGGAGTTCGGTTCCTGTCCCGACATCGGCACCACCTGCACCACCAGCCAAAGGAAGGTGATATTTTTAACGTCTTCTTTTTTTTTTTACTCTTTTTTTCTTTCCTATCAAGCGTCAGGGGTTTTAATTTTTGTAAGGTGAAACTATTTTTGCTTTCTTACCCAGCAGTCTAAAAACTCTAAAGGAAGTTGAACTTTTCTGAATTTTTCCGACTAAACAATCACCTTTATTTAATTTAACTGAGTTTAATTTTGTTACTGTGGTAGAAGTTAGTTCTATTGTTTTGTAAGTTCATTTTGAATTCTTTCTATTTGAAGATATGAAGTTTGTTCGTACTCTATAATTAATTGATGAACTCATTTTGTTTCCATTGACTTCATTCTCTATGATTGTTTTATGCTGAACTGTAAAATCTTGGGGTTTTAATAATGGACATTTAGTGCATGCAGGATTCATACTCTGTGATATACTTAGTAATAAATTGCTCTGCAAGCTATTTCTATTGAAAAATTTACACATGAATTTCCAATGTAAATGCAGTGGACAACCTGGTGCCAAAAGAAGAGGCGGACCTGGTGGTTTAAATAAAATTTGTGCTGTTTCTCCAGAACTTCAAACAATTGTCGGTGAGCCTACCATGGCAAGGACGCAGGTCAATTACGATTTTGAACTGTCAAAGCGAAGCTTTTAGTTTGTCAATCTAAATTATTAAGTCATTACGATTTTGCATGTTTTTATTTTCAGATTGTAAAACAGTTATGGGCGTATATAAGGAAAAACAATCTACAAGATCCTAACAACAAAAGGAAGATCATTTGTAATGATGAACTACGCCTGGTTTTTGAGACAGATTGCACCGACATGTTCAAGATGAATAAGCTTTTAGCTAAGCACATCATGCCACTTGAGCCCACAAGTAAGGGAAATGGGAAATGTTACTTTACCAGACTTTGGTTTAAGTTCTGCTTTCAATTGATTGTAATTTATGTTAATTTTCTCTCTTTTGGTTCATGCAGAAGATTCTGGTCCTGATTTAAAAAAAGCGAAGACATCAGAATCTGTATCCAAAACGGATTCTTTAACTGTTCCCGTAACCGAGCCTGTAGATGTGCTTAAAACTGTACCTGTAACGGTGCCTCTGACTGAATCTGTAATTCGGCCTTTAACTGAGCCTGTAATTGTCTCTGTAACCGAGCCTCTAATTAAGCATGACGGTCTTAACCATCCTGTGGCACTCTCTGATGCGCTCATTGAATTCTTTGGTACTGGTGAGAGAGAGATGCTACAATCCGAAGCTTTGAAAAGAATTTGGGACTATATAAAAGTGAACCAGTTGGAGGTTCGTAATGCAATTTAGTTAACTTTCAAAGTTCTACGGATTTATAAGTTTCCTGTCCTTTGATTTTAAAAAACATGATTAAGCAAAAATAATTTTCTTTCTCGATTTACAATTTAAATATGCATAAATTTTCAACATTCTATGGATTTAATCTCTCCAAATTCTCAACCCTTCATCATTGAAGTTTTTCTATTCTGGAGTATGGATCAATGAATGTAATTGAATGATTTTTTGTAGGATCCATCAAACACTATGGTAATACAGTTTGATGCTAAACTTCATCAACTATTTGGATGTGAAAGCTTGCCTGCAATAGGTGTTTCTGAAATGTTGTCACAGCATTTGTTCAAACAGTCATGATAACAGATTGTCCTAAATGGTATGTCTCTTCTTGGCTAGTTTGACTATTATACATTTATGACATCTTGTATACCAACTTCACTTCTCCATTCAACAGCAAATGTTCTAACTTTTTGTTTCACTGTGCCGACTGCCGATTTAGTTAACAATACTTAATTTGCATTTTTTTCCTTCAATTTGTTTCTATTATATACTGCTTAAACAGTTGAAGACCCACTATTTTTTTATAACACAGTGACATTAAAGATTATTATTTTTCTTGGAAGTTTTCACGTAGTCTTTTTTTGTAAAGCGACCATGGCAGCCTAATTAGTCATTACTATTTATACATCTGATAACTCAAGCAAAGCATCATATATTCATATTGTCGCTCTCTTTTATATCATTCTAATGCTTTCCATTAAAAATTGACATTTTCTGGCTTCTTCTTGATGATTAGTTGTATATTTCTTCATTTAAAATGATGACAAGCTGTGATTTGTTTCTGTTTCTTGCAGATAAGTAGTCTGTGGGGGGTGGGAAAGAGAAGTGGGGCTTCTAGCTGGGTCTAACAGTATAGCTGATGATATTAATGAAAGCATCATTTGTTTAGTGCCTGATTAGTTATGTTCTGTAACAAACTTGATTATTCACTTGAGAATTTCTTTGTTTTTACATCAGTCCTAATGACAGTATGTAATTTGTATCCTGTGTACTTTTAGTTTTTTTTTCTAACTAATGTTCTAGTTTGTTTTTTACTTTTATTAAATAGTAATTATTTTAACTCTACTATCTCTTCTTACCATTATGATATCCATTATTTCCAGATCTTCTTGCATCCTGTTGTCACTAACTATTTTACTGTAATTGTTCCATAATGGTATTGTTTTTTTGTTTTATTTCCAGGAAGATGTCCATTCACATGAGGATCAGATCATTAAATTACATACAGGTTTATGTATGTTGTATATTTACATAGAACTAAAGAGATAGAGTGATAGACCCTACAACAACCAGAAGCAGACAGAAGAATACTATCATTCTAACCTTTTTATCAACAATAAATCTGGAAGTGAACTCATCTACAGGCATGAAGAACCCAATAATTTTCTGCAATCAAAAATATAATCAACCATTCTTTTCAGAAATCTGCACTTTTAAAAGCACTTACCAATCTTAGAGGTTCCATCTTAAGAAGTGGTTCCATTATCATCTCCAAATTTCTGAATATCACTTTTCCCTTGTACACATGAACTGTGTAGAAACTATAACCTTTCCCTATGGATCTTCCTGTTTTCTCCCATTCTGCAATCAGAAGAAAAAAAGTTTTTTCATAGTAAAAAATTTTAGATAAGTGATTTTGTAAGAACAAATTAGAACTACAAATGTGTGAGATCATATGTGAAAGAAACTCACCTAATTGCCATTCAACGGTGACGTCCAAGCCATTTTGAAAGCTAGGTTTGACAACAAACACAACATTGTCTCCCATGGATCTCATCAACATAGACAACAACTCCAACACTTGCTATATGTATGTTGGAACACATTGTTATTTTGGTTGGTGTATGCTAAAAAAAACTATGGTAAAATTAACCTTACTGTCTTGCCTTCCAAAGGACCGTTGACGGCAGGTACGAAGTTACAAAATTCGCGACATTCTTCGCCAATCAACTCTGACAATCCTTGGATGTCCCTATCTTTGATAGAGTTATATAGTTTTCGGACGGTACCAAGTGGTTGTTTATCATCATCATCATCATCAGTGCCATCATTTTTATCATCATTATCGTCGTCCTCCTCCTCATCACCACCACCTTCGACTTCTTGGGGGCCAGAAGGATGACAAAGTGGGGTTAGACGTCGAACTTGAATTTGGCATGGGTTAATGGAAACATGAGATTTTGGGTGCGATTTGATGCGAATTATGGGACCTAGAGGTATGGATCGCCGGCGATCGAAGGTGGCTAACCACGCTGCCATCGGATGGCTAACTAGCGTCATTAATTGTTTGAGCATTTGCAAGAGAAAGTGCAAGGACTTTTTAAAGAATTCCATTTCCAATGGGATTCTTTCATTGCTATGGGAGAAAACTAATATTCTCTCCTTTGAGACTTTGAGTGCCCTCAAAGGAATTCATTGGTAGAAAATTTACAGATTTTACCTTATAATATTAATTATGTATAATATAATTTGCAAATTATATCAGGACAGATTTCAAATGAGGTTCACTACAAAAAAGGACCTAGGATGGCGGCCTTTTGATGGCGGATGCATGACGAAATCCGTCATGTATACTTTTTTTGGTGAAAAATGGAGATAAATAATAGATGACGGTATTTAGATGACGGTTATATGGTTATAATAGCGATCATTGCCATGACGGTATTTAGATGACGGATTTCCGCCATTGATCACTTATGATGGCTGAAATTCGTCATCTAAAGACCGTCATACGAAGTCTTATTTCTTGTAGTGGTTGAACCTTATCGGATTTTTTGAGATCACACATGTTTCCGTCGTTCGATTTCACATCAACGGTCATCCGAAAAATTCGAAAAATGTTGTACTCACCGCCTAATCATTTTAAAATCTTTAGTTTACTGCCTAAGAAATTAATTCGAGTTGAAGGAAAAAATCCAGAAATCATTCGAAACAAAACAACGATTGGTTCGCTAATAAAAAAAAATCAAAAAATTTAATTTTTATGTAGACGACGTGAAAGTTTTCCAAGTGTGCGAAAAATACTAAGCAGTGACTCACCGCCGGGTGGTGATGGTTGGATGCGATTTCATCGAGACTCGCCCATTTTTGATATTTCTCAGATTATGATTCAATTTGTTCCCAAACAGGTAGAATCCCTTGTGCAGCCAATCTTTTGATGACCCAGAAGACAATATGTTTGGATGTGATTCTCCTCTCATCTATTAAAAATGGCTCCACAGTGCTCATATCTGATCCATATGAAGACAGTGAAAATCCTTTTGGACCTGCCAAAAACAGGAACAAAAAAGAATTTTCGTTAACTTTGATCGTCCGAACTGCCTACTTTTTTTTATGATACAGAGGCATTGAAACTGCGAGAGTTTATAGAATTTTACCTGTGAGGATGCCGTTTGGGAAGAATGCCCAAAAGAAATGCGCAACATCTTTCTTCAGAAAGGAACCTTGAAGCTGTGGTTAATTTGAATCAATGAATTCATGGTTCAGAAGATACTACAAAAAAAACGACCTAGTATGTATGACAGACTTATTGTGACCATGACAAATTTAGTACTTTTGATGACGAAAATCCTTCATTGATATTCATAATCCGTCAGGATAAGGTATGGACAAGAGGGTGAATTTTTGAAATTTTCACTGGTGGTTTTTTAGTGACGGAAATCTATCAGGAAAAAAATCTTGTCAAATTTTTAAAAATCCCTTTTCGATTACCCGATTAAATTTACTTTTTCTGACGAAAATCCGTCACTATAAGTCCGTCATACAATGTGTTTTATGGTGAAAAGAGATTAAAAGAAGAAATCAAACTTGTCTGACTTTGTTATCACAGAAGGAGAGGTCGATTTGAGAGATCTCCGGTTGTTGTTCAAGTGTAGATCTCAGTGATGGGATGACTTCATCTTCCATAAGCTCCGGAAGAGGTTTGGCAGGTGGTTTCGCCACAGGTTTCTTCTTCTTCGCATCTGTAATGAAGATTGATAATTTTCTTCAATTAAGATTGCAGAATTACAACGTAATTACCTGTTATTGCAGTGGGAGAATCTGAAGAACATGATATCTTCCCATTAAATGATCCTCCTAGCAACTTCGTCGCGCTCCATAGTCGACGGGCACCATGTTGGGCTACTTCTCGTGGAGGCGGAAGGTTGCCGGAGTTTAAGTTTTTCTGGGTCAGCTGGACACAGATTGAAGAAGAAGAAGAGGCCATGAATGGACAGAAAGAGTTTCACGTCATTCTTCTATTTTTCGGATATAATATCAACTAACTTTAAGGGCAAATTCGTCTTTTTCGGATTTCTTCATGGTATCAGTTTTTCTGGTATCAATATGACTTGGATATTTTAATCACCAAAACGATTGACCACGCAACCTCATTTTAAATTATATAAATTCTAAATAAATAATAATCTCACGTAACCTCAATTAAATAATCTATTAAGATTTTTATAAATTCAATAGAATCTTCAAACTCGAATCTCCTCAACTTCTGATTGCTGTTCAGGATGAGCAAAGATCTCTTGGAAACATCATACCGAGCTTCTTGCTTATAATGTTCATGATCTTTGTTTCGATCTCGATCTTCGTCATGATCATGTTTGCAAGCGTTGTACAAGACTTTGGCTTCTCCGACTGTAGAAGAAGAGAACACTACGGGTACAAGACTCACGGCAATAAGCTATTTCAATTTTATCTGCAAATTTCCGACGACGGCGACCAGAAGGAGGAGCACAAGCAAGGCTACCAATAGATTTTGTATCACTAAAATTATATACAAATTACAAATATAAATAATTGTATGGGTTTGATTTTTTTTGTATTGATTTGATTGTCGTAGTAAAAATTTAATGAAAATTACAGTCACCAGACCTACAGCCACGACCACTCCCATGGCCAGTTAGCCAATGATTTTGGCCGTGACTGTTTTCTTGTAGTGCATATATATATATATATATAATCTTAGATCTTCAGAAATCTTAATATATACATACTGTCGATTTCTGTTCAAAGTCAACACGGCTATCGGGCTAAATTAATCAGTAATAATAATCTCACGCAAACTCGCATTAATCATATATAATTACCTTTAGAGGAAACCCGATTGGTCATATTCCATGGCGCGAGTTTTCTCAAATTCGATTCACAGCGACAGAGATACCATGATGATGTTGTATATGGTGGGTTTCTCCCTCTCCATCTTGTCCATGGCGATCTTCGTGTGCGGGAAGTCCAAGAAAAAAAAGAAACATGATCGTCACGTTAGTAGTCCTGGCGTCCATTATGGTTGTTTTGGTGACTTCTTTGGTGGCGATGGTGGTGGTTGTGACGGAGGAGGTGGTGGTGGCAACGGTGGTGGTGGTAGTTAATTCTTAACTATAGTATAATTATATAAATAAAATTAGACTTGTTATTTTCTATTTTGTATATGATTGGATAAATGTCTAGCTAGTTTGAGCTCAGATTGATCGATCATCTGGTTGGTCGGTGGGCAACCGATCGATCATCTGAATTAATACAGGAGATTTACCAGTCGATTGAAAGGAAATTCTGAATCTTCAGTCTTAATAACCAATATTTAACCACATCTTCTCACTCTTTCATCATTTCACACTTATCACTCTCAACTTCCAGTTTACTTTCTCGTCGATCGAATCTTAATCTTCTTTGATCGAGTTTTCACGTTTTCTCTTTGTGTTTGTCTTTTCTCTTTTTGCATCGTCGAAGTTTCTGAATCTCGGTTGTATCTGACATTTTATTTTTTGATATTTTCTTCTCCGACCGTTATATTTTCCGACAATTTTCTTTTTTGTCAAGAATCCATCCCATGTCCAGATGTATAACTAAGATATGTTCAGGTTATAACTAATTACATAATCATGTGTACAATTAATTATATGTTCAAGTATATAACTATTTGCATGTTCAGGTCCACAACTAATTGCATGTTCAGGTCTATAACTAATTGCATGTTCATGTCTATAACTAATTACATATAATCAAAGTTTCGGATGCGCATATGCAGTGCGTGCTTTTGCGCAGATGCAAGGTAATGTGCCACCCTTAGTGTGAATTTGGATAGGATCCAGGCGGATTCGGTCTGATTTAGGCTTGTCAATGTGAATTAGTGTGAATCATAAGAGATCTACCAACCCGAAAAAAAATATTTAAATAAAAAATATAATGTTAAGACCATATAAACAAAAATTAGACAAACAGGATTGGGAATTTATGATTTTTGTGGGTTTTCGAAAGAATGATTTCAAGAGATATGTGAAAATTTAGACATGAATGCCAAAATCCGTCGTTAAAAGTTTATTTTCTTGTAGTGTATTTGCGTATATATTGATCAATCTTATCTCAAACCAATCATTCACAAAATAGAAAATAACAATTCTTATTTTATATATAATTACACTGGGTTTCAGGTGCGGCGGACCGTCGGATGGCGATGTTCGCGACCGCCTAGTGACTGTTCGGAGGTGTGGCGACGTCCAGAGGAGCGCCTTGGTAGTGAAGTTCTCGCCGGCGCACCCAACCACACCAAAAGCGGTTCCTATATAATTAATTATACTATAGTTAAGCATTAACGACCCTCTCCTATAGCCTCCTCAGTTGCCACCACCACCTCCTCCATTGCCACCACCACCACCTCCGTCGCCACCTCCTCCATCACCACCATCGCCATAATAACCAGCACCATGGCTACCATGTTTCATTTTTTTCTTGAATTTTCCACACACGAAGATCGCCATGGACAAGATGGAGAGAGAAAAGCCCATCATATACAACATCATCATAGTATCTCCGCCGTTGTGAACCGATTTTGAAAAAACTAAAACTAGTGCCATGGAATACGCCTGTCGATAGGTGTTTCAATATTTCTCCCCCCCTTGTCCGTTAATCTTGCTCCCTTCTTATAGTACAATTTTGCATGTAATTCTTTAACACGTAGTCTGGACAGGTGTCGACGTAGAGAGGATACTGCCATGTAGCCTGGTTTCAGGAATGCATATTTGTTGGGTTTTGTTTAGTCCGGGTATAATATTTAACCCGGCCAAATAAAGCCGCAACAGTTACTCCCCCCCGTCCTTCGCTTTTGCTGCTTCACTCGGACCATGACACGATCACTTCTAGAAGAGTATGGGTTGGAGTTAGTTTACCAGCATGGAGTCATTGCTATTACAGAGTGAAATAATGATACTCAATGTGTCGATCTTTATTGATGAACTTGATATCTATATATATTGTTTACAATGACTAACCGCTTAACTAATGTTTAACTAACTTGCCTAACATCCCCCCCGCAAACTTAGAGGGAGTAAATTGATAAGTTTGGATTTTAAAAACTCAAAAATAGAAATAGTAAGCGGTTTTGTTAGATATCTGCTAACTGATCCTTGGTGCCGATATGTTTGACCATGAGTGAGCCGGCCTCTACCTGCTCTCTGACAAAGTGATAGATAATCGCAATGTGTTTTGATTTCGCATAAAATATTGGATTATTTGTAAGATAATTAGCTCCTATATTATCGCACCTTATCACGAATGGGAGTTTAATTTGTAACCCTAATTCTTTAATCACCGATTGTGTCCAATTCAAATCTACCGCCGCATCTGCTAGGCTCCGATACTCCGCTTCAGTTGAAGACCTTGCGACAGAGGATTGTTTCTTCGATTGCCAAGTGATAAGGTTGTCCCCCAAGAATATTAGATGACCATCGTGACTCCTTCTGTCAAATGGGTCACTGGCCCAATCGGCGTCAGAAAAAGCGATGAGCTCTAACTCCTTTATTTTGCTTATTGTAATCCCTACGTATGGCGTGCCGGAGAGATAGCAAAATATTCGTTATAGAGCTATCCAATGTACCTTTTTAGGTTTCTTCATGAATTGTGAAACCTTGTTTACATTATAAGCGATATCGGGTCGAGTCACGGTTAAATATTGTAGTAACCCCACAATTTGTCTAAACTTTGTGCAATCTGTTGTATCTAGTTCCGGTGATTGATTGTAGAGAGATCCTCGAGGTTCCATTGGCGTTGGAACAAGTTTCAGATTTGCCCCATGGAGTAGATTAGCCAAGGCCCAAGTACTGGTATTGTGTGAGAAGGAGCGAGTCATTTGGTAATATGTTGACATGTATACCTAGAAAGAACTTTAACATCCCCAAATCCTTGATGGCGAATTCTTTACTGATTTTTGTTACAAAGAGTTGGGTGAACTGTTTTGAAGAAGACGGAAAGATAATATCATCGACGTAAACAAGATACGTCTTGATATTCTCGTGGAAGTACATGAAAAGAGATTGATCAGAAACCGATTCCGTAAATCCGAATGAAACTAGAAAGTCTCGGAGACTATGAAACCAAGCTCGTGGAGATTATCGTAACCCGTAAATGGACTTGAGTAACTTGCAAATTCCTTTGGGATTATTGGGATCCTTGTAGCCCGGTGGTTGTTGCATAAAAACATCTTCTTTCAAGGTACCGTGTAAGAATGCGTAGGAAACGTCGAATTGCCATAGTTTCCACCTCCAAGTGATCGCAAGATCTTCACCGTTGGTGGTTTGATGACCGGAGTGAATGTTTCTTCAACATCTATTTCGTCAAGTTGACGCATTCCATTCGCAACTAGCCGGGCTTTAAAACGATCAATATTGCCCGCTTCATCTAACTTCTGTTTAAACACCCATTTGCATGAGAGTACATTTTGCGATGGATCCAGAGACACCAATGTCCATGTATTATTCTGATGTAAGGCTTATATCTCGTTATCCATGGTCATTTTCCAACGTAGATTACATGCAGTTTCGGAAAAACCAGATGGGACTAGGGAAGTAGTGGAGACTTGAAATGCGTACTTGGAATTTTGTTTCACAATTCCTGATTTCGCACGAGTAGTCATATGATGTGGTGCATCTGGAATAGTGTTGGGCTCAGTCTGGGCTTGATTAACCTGGTTTAACCTGATTTGAGCCTGATCTAGAATAATTTGTTCCTCCACTCGTTCTGTTGTGTCATCTTGTTCATTTGAAACCAGATTCATATTAACCGAGATAGGGTTGGCCTTGATAACCGGGATCAGATTCATCTCAATCCCCGCCGGTGTAGGAAGACTACCTATATGTAACATTTTATTTAATTCAAAATTGTCTTCAATGAAGACTACATCATTCGAAATAATTGTTTTCTTGGTAACTGAATTTAAACACATGTAGCTGGAGTGTTCTCGAGGATAACCGATAAATATATGAGCAGTTGATATTTCTGAAAACTTGTATTTCTGAAATGGTCGCAAGTTCGGGTAAGCACGACACCCAAATGTTTTTAAATCTTTTACGTTTGGAGACTTCCCGAATAATAATTCGAATGGTATATTTCCTCCAAGAACCTTTGTTGAGGTTCTGTTATAAAGAAAAGCTATGGTGGATGTTGCGTAATTTCAGAAGCTCTTTGGTAAATTTGTTCGGTTGAGTAGTGTGAGTGTACCATCTATAATATACCTGTGTCGGCGTTCAACCACCCCCATTTGTGGGTGAGTATGAGGACAAGAGCGTCTATGTTTGATTCCAAACTGATCAAGAAGTGGTTTTAACGCCAAGAATTCGCCACCATTGTCTGTTTGAAGCATTTTCATTTTTCGGTTCAACTAATTTTCGATTAGAGCTTTAAATTTTACGAATATATCCCGAACACTTGATTTTGTACTGATTGGAAACAACCAATCGTACCTGCTGAAATCATCCACAAAATTAACAAAATATCTTTCACCATTTTCAGATATTACCGGTGCTGGGCCCCAGACATTGGCATACACGAGTTCAAGTGGCATAGATGAGGATTTTTCCGAAAGAGAGTGATATGAAGATCTGTGTATCTTACCAACCAAACAATGTTGATATTTACTTTTATTATTATTATTTTTTATTACAGGAAGATTAAATTTCCTAATCATACTTTTAATTACTTTGTTATTTGCATGACCAAATCTCTCATGTCAGATAAAGACCGAAGCTTTTGTCGCCAAATTCACACTAGGAAAATTTCGTTGCTCCTCAAAATCAATATAGTAGAGTCCTTCCTTGATACCTCCAACCGCCAGCTTTTCATCAGTCGTTCGATCCTTAATAGAAACAATGTCATTGTCAAATATAACCTTGACTGAATTATCTTTACATAATTTCTTAACAGATTATAAGTTCTTCTTAATTTCTGGTATATGAAGAACATCGTTAAGCAAAACCAATCTACCATCGCAAGAATATTTGGTTTTACCAGTAGATTTAATTGAAATAATATTCCCATTTGCAACTGTCAAATTTGTTTCTCTGGGAACAAGGTCAACCTCCTTCAATGTTTCTTTATTTTGTGTCACATGATCTGTACAACCAGAGTCTGTGTACCAACCCACATTAGCCTCTGCCTTTTTATTTTCATTGTTCTGATATCCTCGATATCTGTTGCGACGAGGATTAGGCGGAGTAGGAAATCTGCATTCATTGTGCCGAGTGAAACAAGCCACATTCGAGTGACCTGGTTTGGAACAAATTTCACATATATATAATAGAGTTGGAATTAGATTTAAAATGACCCTCAGATTGGACCAGATTTGCCTATGGGAATGAAATTTGGCGATTATGACATTTTTCATAGGCTCGTAGTAGCCCCTTGAATTCAGAAAACGCGAGATCGCATGCCGATGCGGTGACCGCGGTGACGAAGATGTCGTAGGAAGTGTCGAGTCCGTCCAAAGCAATCAGAGCGAGCTCGCCGTCTTCCATCTCGATTCCGGTGTCCCTCACTTCATCGACTTTTCTGGACAGCGCCGCTAGGTATTCGTCGCCGGTAAGACCCCCTTTCTTGAAGGTAAATATTTCATGCCTTAGTTGAAGCCTCCTTGATTTAGATTTGTAATTGAAAATATTCTGGAGCGACGTTGTGAAGGCAGTCACCTGAGGTAACATGGCTGGAGAGAGGGCGGACAGAAGTCATCCCAACAACAATTGATCATGTTGTACCGCTGCCGCCGTTGTGGAATCGACGGGAGACTCGATGTATTTTAGAAAACCATAGCCGCGGAGATGGCCTACCGTTTGCGCCTTCCAGGAGAAGAAATTGGTATGATCCAATTTTACACTTGCGGCCACCTTGATCGCAACGCGGAAGAGAAATCAAGCGTGGAAGAAAAATCGATCGCGCAAGAAAAATCGACGTGTTGTCTCTGGATTTGCGTCAACCTGGAACGGAAGAGAAACCTGGAGCGGAAGAGAAATTGCGTGGTCTCTGGATCGCGATTCTAGCAGATGAAAATAGTAAGAAAAAATTGCGCCGTCTCTGGAAGAACGCCTGCTCTCGATACCATATTACAAAGTGAAGAAATGATACTCAATGTGTTGATCTTTATTGATGAACTTGATATTTATATATATTGTTTACAATGACTAACCGCTTAACTAATGCTTAACTAACTTGCCTAACAATTGCAAGCTTACTTGTTACCTCCGCGGATGAAGGAACCAATAATCGTCTGTCGGCCCTACTCGAACGACAAAACCAACTATTGCTTAATGTGAAAAGGCACCTAGTGCAGCTTCAGTCTGCGGAGGTATCCAGCTTTGGCTACTATACCTACCACGGGGTGTATGGGTACCATGCACTCTACACCCCCTCCCACTACCATCGTCGTAAAACTTATGTTTGATAGTTTTGCTTCTCCACGGGGTATATTATTTTTCTTCTCCACGAATATTCTTTTCGGACCCTTAACTCTCAAGTATTTATAAAGTGGACCATTTATTTATTAGTTGATGATAATTTACAATATGTACCATTTTGATTTTTGATGACTAGGGAAAATACTTTCTCAGATTATACGCATGCCATGTCCTTGGTATTTTAGAACCATCTTTCTTCATTAGCTTAAATGTTTCTGGCTTCCATTCTTTCTTGATGATATATGAGCCTTCTCAATTTTGTGATAATTTGCCTTTATTTTGTTCAGTCATTATCAAACGAGCGTTTCTGAGTACCAAATCTCCCACTGCTAAGTTCTTTCCTTTGACCCTTCTGTTATAACTTCTTTCCAACTTTCTTTTATATGCTATTTCTATTTATTTCAGCTTCTTCTCTAATTTTCTCTATTCTTCCCGTATTATCTATCATCCTTTCCTCGTTAGATTCTTCGCTGTATGACGAGATTCTTGTTGATGACCATACTAACTCGCAAGGTGCTACTGCTTCTAGTCCAAAAGCTAAGTTTTGCAAGGTGTTACCATTTGCTGTCTTTATTGTTGTTCTGTAAACCCACAGTACTTTTGGTATTAGATCTACTCATACCTTAGGGTTTTCACCTATTTTTCTTTTCAGAATATTGATCAAGGTTTTATTTGTTGCTTCTACTTGGCCGTTAGATTGCGGGTGATAAACTGAAGAAAAGCTTAATTTTATCTCATTATCCTTGCAAAACTTTTTCATGCCACTTCCTGCAAATTGCGTTCCATTGTCGGTGATGATATGTACTGGGACCCTGAATCTGCATACTATGCTTTTGAATACAAACTTTACAGCGTTTTCTTGGGAAATTGTTTTTACTGGTTTGCCTTCTGTCCATTTGGTCAAATAGTCTACTGCTACAAAAAAAAAATTCTTCCATTGGATGTTGTGGGAAATAGACCCACTATGTCCAAACCCTATTTAGCGAAAGGTACCGGAGTTACAATGCTTGTTAATTCTGTAGAAGGTCCTCTTTAAATATTTGCGTACAATTGACAGTACTCCTTGCAGTCTTTTGCTATTTTTTTGGTATGCCATTCCATCTGTGGCCAATAATATTCCTGCTTCTGGACTTGTAAATTTAAATTCCTACCTCCCTGATGTGCTCCATTTGCTCCATAGTGTATACTTTTCGCTATTGCTTTTCCTTCTTCTATTGAGACACACAAGCTGTTACTACAAGAAAACAACCACGACCAAGATTAGTGGCCCTTTGGTCAAATCCGTAGCTAAATTGATTTAGCCACGGGAGGTAAATCGCTGTCTTTTGCATTTCTCCTAATTATTCCGTGTTCTATTGTTGAAAAGTGGGCTGCTTGATTTCTTATTTTCTTCATTTTTTTTGTCATATTTTAACTTTTCGCTGTTTAAATATTTAAAGATAGGGACTCTCCAGTTATCTTCCTCGTATGTGATTATGTAAATTGAGGGCGAATGTAATTCTTTCACATTTGAATCTATTTTCTTTCTTCTAACGGTGAGAGGACTGGTCTTAACTTGTCTAGTGCATCGGCTTCCTCATTCAAGTTTTTGTTTATTATATTGAATTTTATCTTTTCAAAATTTCTTAATAGTTTGAGGACTTGTTCTTTATAAAGTTTTAAGGTGGGGTCTCTAACCTCGAATTTCCCTCGAATTTGACGATGCACTAGTTGTGAATCTTGTAGAATCTAAATTGCCGATACATAGTTTGTATGGATGATCATGTTTAATTAACCCTAATCATGGGATGCTCCAATATCAATGATCCAGACATTTTTATAATTTAAAATATTTAAGGAAAAATACATATATACCAGAGGATTTGTTCAATAAATCCTTGAGTAATAGGAGCTCCTCGTTGCTTAGATTAGGCATATTGGTTGAAGTAGTTGCCTGATTTGCAGAGTCCTTTGCTTTCTTTGAGTTATTTTTGTTTTTCTTTGGAAAGTCCACTATATGATAGCAATCCTCCCTAAGATGACCAAAATACTTGCAATTGTCACAGTAGAAATTGGTGTCCAATTTCTTTCCATTTTTACTACACACTCCCTTCTTCTTTGGTTCATCATTCTTTTCCTCTTTTTCATTCTTCTTAGTATATAGGGTTGTTGAATTTCTACTTATTTTTTCTCTAAAATTGACCTTTTGTTTTTCTTCTTGAATAAATAAAGAAATAACTTGGTTCATGGATGGTAATTTAGAATATGCTAAAACTTGACTTCTTATGGTCATAAGATCTTAATTTTTAAGTCTTAAAAGAAATTGGTGAGTTCTATCTTTCTCAAATTTCTTAGTGTATATAGGCACACACATTGTGCAAAACTTGCAGTCTGGTTTTTCTATTTCTATATGCTGATCCCAGAGTGATTTATATTTATCAAAATATGATGAGACAAAATCATTTTCTTGATTTAAAGTATTTATTTATACCTTAGTTGACTGGTTTTGGTGGCATAATTCTTTTGCGTGTACCTTTCTTGAAGCTCAAACCAAGCTTCATAGGCAGTATTTGTGTGGATTAGAGTTGATGTTATCTGAGGGTTCACTTCATTTATAATCCAAGACAAAATCAGCCCATTCACCATCTTCCAATCTTCAAACTCCTCCTCTGTTTCATCTATAGGTCTTTTAATTTTCCCATTGATGAATGCAGTTTTCTTTCTTGAGACCAAAGATAATTTCATTGCATTTGCCCAGACTACATAGTTGGCTTCTCCAGTTAGTTGGCTTCACCAGCTAGCAGTGAGAAAGAAAAGAGATTTTCTTGAGCACTTCTTATTCATTGGTTGATGGTGTTTATTGTTCAGATCTTTTATCTTTTCTTCTTGAAGATCTGAAAAATCTTGCATTTTCTCTCGGACTGGATGATAATTCTTCTGAATTGTCCATTGATCTTTCAGAAACAAAGTTTTCAGAAGCTGCCATTGCGGAATTAAGGTCCAAATTGACGTCGTTTCCAACTGATACCATGTTAAAACCAGTGTGGGTTGGACTGAAAAGAGAAACACCGTCGATGGGTCGCCGGAGGTGGGCTGGTCCGGTGGTAGAAGATAAAAAGGGAAGAACTTTGGGCTACAATATTAATTGTTCTTGGGTGACAGTGAAAACGAGAGAGATTAGTTGTGTAATTAGTTTTCATTAATTCAACTGCTAATCATAGCTTTGTTTTTATATCAATTACATTTAACAAACTCAACTTTGTTAAACTTGAAACATTTGCAGCTATGTCTCTCGACTTCTCAGTTATGCTTGGAATGAGTTTTGGGTAAATTATCTGCATAATGAAACTTAAATAGAAATTGTAAAACACTCTAAAGATATTATTAATTATATTTATATCCAGAATTTAGTTTAATTTACAGAGTTTATTTTAATTACTCTGTTCTCTAATTACAGAGTTAATCCCTGAATTCTAATTACTTCACTAATTCCGTTACACAGTGCGTGCTTTTGCGCAGATGCAAGGCACCATCCTTAATGTGAATTTGGTTAGGATCAAGGCGGATTCGGTCTGATTTAGGCTTGTCGGTGTGAATCGTAAGAGATCTACCAACCCGAAAAAAAATATTTAAATAAAAATTATAATTTTAAGACCATATAGACAAAAATTAGACAAACAGAATTGGGGATTTATGATTTTTTGTGGGTTTTCGAAAGAATGATTTCAAAAGATAGGCGAAAATTTAGACATTAATGCCAAAATCGGTCGTTAAAAGTTTATTTTTTTTGTAGTGTATTTGCATATATATTGATCAATCTTTGCTCAAACCAATCATTCACAAAATAGAAAATAACAATTCTTATTTTATTTATATAATTATACTATAGTTAAGCATTAACTACTCCTCCTAGCCTCCTCCGTTGCCGCCACCACCTCCTCCATTGCCGCCACCACCTCCTCCGTTGCCGCCACCACCTCCTCCGTTGCCGCCACCTCCTCCATCACCGCCATCGGCACTAGAACTACCACCATGGCCACCATGTTTCATTTTTTTCTTGGATTTTCCACATACGAAGATCGCCATGGACAAGATGGAGAGAGAGAAGCCCACCATATACAACATCATCATAGTATCTCCGCCGTTGTGAATCGATTTTGAAAAAACTCGTGCCATCGATTAGGATCCTCTAAGGCTGCACAACCAGTTTCCATACTTCTATTATTTTATTAAACAACCACACAACTAGGAGTGATCTGGACTTGTTGACTTGGACCCATGAAAAAATCCAGGCCGGCAGCCGTCTCCGTCAAAATTTGCAGATAAGGTTGGTGTGATGTTTCTTTCCATGGCCACCGTGGTCTCCAATAATAGTGGCTAGATCTTGCTCGTCTCGATCAACAATCAAAATGTAAGAGAGGAAGATTCAATGAAATCTAATTGATTTCTTCATGATTAAGTTTTTCATAATGATGTTAGGTGAGATTATTATTAACCTTTTGTATAAGTAAAACGTGAATGCGTGGTCAATCGTTTGTGGATCCGTTTAATATGAGTAAGGACCCGAATACTTCCACTAAGGATCCATTTAAATTAAAAGAAAATACCCAATTAAAAAACAAAAATCCATTAAACTAGAGGGTAATTAACTTACTTGATAATGACCAAACCATTAATATGGAAGAGGGCAGGGGCAACCCATTTGAAAAATTAGGCAAAAATCTAAGGGAGAAGTGGGTAGTGGTATCGTCTAGGTCTGTATATCGGACAGATTCATAATGGAACATCCTCGAATATTTTGAAATTGAAAAAAGTCCAATGACTACTTATTCACACTACAAAATAGAGTAAGCAGTTTGGACGACCAAAGTTAACGAAAATTTATTAAAAATACTATTTGTAACGAAATTTCCGTTAAATTTGGTCGTTACTAAAATTCAATTACAAATAACGTTGCAACTCGAGTCTAACTGAATATCTAAATATTTGGTTCGGTTCGTTTAAATAAACGAACATACTTTTAGGTTTGGGTTCGATTCGTTTAATAACCGAACCGAACCTGACCGAATCCGAACCCGAATCGAACCGAATAGTTCGTCGAATACTGAATTTTTTTATATCATCCTAAAAAAATATTAAAAAAAAACATGTCTATCTGACCAAGGAGTCACTTTATAATGATATGATTGAATGATATTGAATGATTTTGCCTTTTCTTTTATATTATAGTTTAAAAGTTAGGCTTATCTATATAATTTATATTCTAAGTCATTTGCGCGTACTCAACCTACCCGATTTACAACCGCGGTTGCTTAAGTATAAAGATTAACTCTAAGTGTTAGATAATCATATCTTTTACCAATAATCATAGTAATCAATGATTAAGTAAATGTTGTAAATAACACTTTTCAAAAATATAATTATTCTAAGTTGAATCATCATATCTCTTATACGTAATCAAAACGATCAATGATTAAGTAACGATTATAAAGAATACTTGCGAACTTATGATACTCTTTTCAAAAGTATGATTGTAAGTTATCAGCGTGTCAAGTGTTGGGGGAACTTATGATACTCTTTCCTTTTTAACCTATAGGTTCTGGGTCGGAGTTCTTCTCCCACTATGTAGGATCCTTCCCAATTGACTCTCAGCTTTCCCTTTGAACAATCCTTTCGAGTGATGCTTGCTCTCCTTAAGACCAGATTTCCCTTTCTTATCACTTTATCTTTAACATTCATATCGTGATATTCAGCGATGTTTTGTTTGTAGGCAGCATTCTTTGCTTGTGCGTTGTCTCGTAGCTCATCTATCAAATCTAAGGTTGTGGCGCATGATTTTATGTTTTCCTCCATGTCATATGTCAAGACCCTGATTGTTGGAACGCTGAGTTTTGTTCGTAATAGTACTTCCATCCCGTATGCTAATGTGAATGAGGTTTCTCCGGTGGGCGTTTTCTCTGTGATTCTATAAGCCCATAGGATTTCTAAGAGTAGGTCGACCCACGAACTCTTGGTTTGCTCGACTTTCTTCTTTAGTCCCTGCACAATAGCCTTGTTTGTGACCTCCAGTTGCCCATTTCTTTGTGGTCGATATACCGATGAGAAATGGATCTTTGTACCCATGTTGTCGCACAAACTCGTAATCTCCCCACTAGTGAATTGTATCTCGTTGTCAGTTACTATATGCATAGAGACGCTGAATTTGCACATTATGCACTTGAATACAAACTTGGTTGTCGTACCTTTTGTGATTTTGGACACCGCTAAGACTTTAATCCATTTTGTAAAATAATCAACTGTGACAAATATGAACTTTGTTTGGCCTGTTGATGGTGGGAATGGTCCGACTATATCTGGGTAATCTCCACTCCTTTGCCTGGACCGTGACTAGATTGCATGAGGGAACGGAGGCTGAGTCAATCAGTATCGATCTCTCTTTTTCCACCTTCAAAGGCAAACACGAGTTTTGCAAGGGTATATGCCGAGTTATTCTGACTTCTTAGGACCTGTTCCACTTCTACCTTGTCAAATTGGAGCTTTATTTTCTCGAGTGCAGTTACGTAATGTACAATTTGGGGTTCTTTAGCTGTGAATTCCCCTGTAGATTATCGTGCTACCAAATGAGAATCTTTTCTGATAATTACGGAACAAGCTTCTAATCTTTTGACTATTCTTAGACCATGTATTATAACTTCGTATTCTGCTATATTATTTGTAGTAGAGAACTGTAGTCTGATTGAAAGCTCGTATATTCTCTGATCAAGAGTGATTATTTTAACTCCTACTCCAGCGCCAATGCTGCAGCTTGATCCGTCAACTTCTACTATCCAAGAAGTTCATTCGTTTCCTTGGGTCATGTCGACGGTAAAGTTTACGATAGATTACCCTTTGATGGTTGTGGTCGGGACGAAGTCAGCATCAAATTTACTCAACTCCAAGACCCATTTTGCGAGTCTCCCGGAGGTGTCGGGTCTGTGGATTATTCTGTGTAACGAATGTTCTGTGAAAACTTTGATTGTGTGAGGTAGAAAGTAGGCTTGAAACCTTCGGGCCACAAGTACCACTGTTAGGACTATTTTTTCTACCGGAGGGTATCGTGTTTCTGCCCCCTGTAGTCTCTTGGAGTGAGGCTAAGCGGGCGAGGTACGAGACAAGTAACTACCTATATAATTAAGGGATTTAGTTAAATTAAAACTAACAGAACACACCAAGTAAAGCAAGTATTAATATTAGTTAACCATATTAATTAAGCAACAGAACTGTTAAAAAATCATTACATAAATAGCCATTGAAATGGAAAATTGCGCGTGGGAGAAGCTTAAATATAAATATAAGAATCTCACTTGGGAAAGGGATAACATAAAACTTGCAAGTCAAAGTAAATCTAGAGTACATAAAATCATTTGGGGAGGGGGGCGGTAAAGTAAAATATCTTTTTTTTTCTTTCTCAGGCGATTTAGATTAAATAGAAAATAAAGAGATTACAAAACCAATTAAGTAAACAACTAAAATTAGATAAGATGTATGGAATAGATGTAGCGTGCTAGTCCTCGGCTTGTAGGTCAAAAACCAATAGCGAGATTTCCTCCTATCTTCTGATAGTTGTATTTGTCGCTCTCCGGAAGTGGACGTGATCCTGCGGGAGGTGGGTGAACTGTTGCTCGCGGAGGGTTCTCGCTCGCGGTCACTGGGTGTTCACTCACTTGTAATCAGGCGTGGAGCCGAGGTCATTCGATCCAGTTAAAAAAGAGTTAAAGGAGGGGATCTGATCTGGAGACAAGGGGCGTGGAGTGCAGCTGATCTGGGGTGACCTCGCTCGCTCCCCCACTTCTCACTCTCACTCGCTCTCTCTCCTCCAGTCTCTCTTTCTCGGTCGCCGCCAGGGCTCACTCGCGGATTTCTTTGCTCGCGGTCAGGGACCGGCCTTCACTCGTGATTTCGCTCGCTGACCGGCCTTCAAGGGACCGGCCTTCAATCGCGATTTCGCTCGGCGGCCTTCACTCGCGATTTCTCTCTCTGGCAGTCCTTCACTTCGCTCGCGGTCAGGCTGCCCTTCTCTTCCTTCGCACGCGGTCAGATGTCTCCTTCTCCATGGGTTTGCTCGCTCGTTCGCCTGGGCGAACGAGCGAGCTTCACTTCGCTAGGGTTGTCTGCAAGGGAGCGGCGCTAGGGTTTTTTTTTTAAAAAGGGGTGCAACACGAGGACTTCCCAGGAGGAAAAGTAAAATATCACATGTGGGAGGGTAATAGGTATAAATCACACCATTATGGAAGTTGCACGTGGGTTGAGATTAAATACAAAAATCGCATGTGGGAGTATGATACATAAAATTTGCCCGTGGGGCTTACAAAAAAACAGGCCAACAAGCAATGTTGGCAGCCTGACTAGATTCTTCATACCCGTACTCGGGCAGGAGGGACGGAGATGATTTTTCTACTCGAAGTACAAAAAAAACAAGCCAACAAGCAATGTTGACAGCCTGGCTTGGCAGGCATGATAAAAATATTGAACAAATTGATGCAAATTTGATCAAGATTAGTCAAATGGATAGAAATTTAACCAAAAATGGTCAAGCCCAAGTTGGACCAACATGGTCAAAACAGTGCAAGATGGTCAAAATAGTGTAACGTTGACTAAAGAGGGTCAAATCCTAAATTGCAACAAGATTGGTCAAACCAAGGGTAGATTTGGTCAAATCCCAACTTTGACCAAGAGTAGCACCCCAAGCTTGGCCAAGGATGGTCAAATTTTCCCAACGATAACCAAGGGCGAAAATATTCAAACCTCAATATTGACCAAGACCGGTCAAACCGTCCCAATTGTGAAATTGGTCAAACCACCCCAATCTTGATCAAGAGTTGTAAAAAATACCACTATAAACAGGCGTTGTAGTAGAATTATCAAATCAAATAAAAAATATTGTTTGGGAGTTGGAATATCTATTGACTAAACAATCATGTGAGAAAGGATGAAGTTAAAAGGTTTGTCAAAAAAATTCAAATTGGATTTATTTGGCTTATATGAGACCAAAATTAAGAAGGTCAACTTTACGCATTGCAGTAAAATTTTTGGACAAAATTTCTCGGTGATATCAAACAGGGCCAATGAAATAAACCAAGAACCGGACTCTATCTGGTTGATATGGGATGTGAATATCTGGGAAATTGAGAGCACCATCTCCAAAAATGACATTTATCACTCTTCTTTTCTGATTGTCATCAGAATTGCTGCCATCGGGGCTCCTTGAGCATTCCCGCTTGCCCTTGACTTTGGAAGGTTTACACCCTTGCCTGGGTTTTCCTTGGACTGTGTTAATGTAGTGTTTGAGCTTACCCATCTTTACCTGGGTATCAAGGAACATGCTCAATTCTCTACAGTTCTCAGTATAATGCATGTGGTCTTTGTGAAACTTGCAATATCTGTTTGCTCTTACCCGAGCCTCTTTTGTGGCAGGGTCCAACTCAACTAACTAGCTGTGGAAATTTGATTCTTCCTTTTTCCCTGCCGTATATGTCCTTCTTGGGGGTGTTAAAAACAGTGAACCTCAGGTCTTGGTACCTTGGTTTATCTAGTGCCTTCTGAGTTTGATAGACCTTTCCATCATGTCTTGGTCTTCAGGATGATTCTCCTTTCTTGAACTTTTTAAATTTCTGTTTTGGTGTTTTGTAGATTTTTTTGTCACCAACACCTCTCTTTTTTCTTTCTTTTTCCTCGGAATTTATTAGCAGATCCTCTAAACAATCCACACTATTTATGTTTAGTTCTATTGCCAGTGGGGTTCATATCCAAGCCCTTTGAGTATGCATAAATCGCAATGGTTGTGTTCATGTTTGACACTTTCTGCATTGCTTCTATAAATTTATTTGTGTAGTTTCAGAGTCTATCCCCATCTTGCCTAACCGTGAAAAGTGAGTCGGTGCCTTTCTTCACCCTTGCGTTTCCACAGTGTTGGGCTAGGATTTTTTTCTTTAAGTCCGAAAAACCTGTTACGCTTCCTGCCGACAGGTCTGCAAACCATTTGTATGTAGATCCTTTCAGGGTTCCTGGGAATGCTCTGCATAGGATGTCATCCCTTGTGGTGATCCACTGCATCGTTCCTCTGAACATATTCACGTGATCTACTGGATCCATTTTCCCATCGTAATTTGGTAACCTGGGTAATTTAAAACCCGATGCGTGGGTTTTGTCATTAATGATTTGTATAAGGCTTCCATGCCTTCGAACAAAGCAGGACATGCGTGCCCATCATCATCCGTATCTCCCTCGCCTTCCCTAATTGTAGGTAATTTTGACGGCATTTGAGATTTGAGATGCTCTTCCCTTATTCTCAGGGTCAACGGTGGTAGAGAACTTGAACGTGTCGGATGTAAGCTTGAAACCTCTGGTTGGTGTGCCAGGTGTAGGCTTGTGGACTGAACTGAATTTTTGGCCATCGAACGGCGCATCGTGCGCGTTGCTCGTGAGTTTTCAATTGTTTTCAGCCTCTCGTCCATTCTGATAATTGTTTCTTTCATGCTTACAAGCTCCTCTAAGGGGATCTGTACCATGGACTGATGGTTTTATGATGTGGTTGTTCCACAGACAGGCCCACAAACAAATACTACATCGCTAGACATTGAAAATTCTTTTCCATTTCATCGGACCCAATCTCATTCAAGTTCAGCCCAAAACAATTCTTCTAATTTTTTATAAATTCCAATTTCGTTGGACCCTTCTAGTGTTTCTAATCCTTTTAAGGTCCAGTCCGTTTCAAATTAAGTGGACGTGGAAAATCAAATTCCAGAGAATATGAGATAGGTAGCAACTAAGTGGATTTTGAGATATCTCAAAGACAAGTCAAACTATGGGTTAACATTTACACTCTTCTTACAGTTTGATATCATATCATTTACAGATGCGGATTGGCCGGACAGGATCGATTGATGATAGAAGAAGTATTAGGGGATACTAGATACACCATTTATTACGGAAAGAATCTAGTTTTTTGGTCGACAAAGAAACAACCCACAATAGCTCGCTCATCTACCGAAGCAGAATTCCGAACAATAGCAGATGCTGCAACTGAAATAATCTGAATCAGAAAATTGTTGAAGGAAATCGGTTAAATCTCATTTTGTACACATAGCCTTAGCTTTACAATTCAAAGGTTAAATCAAAATAAGCATGATTTTTGACTATTTAATTAATCTTTAACTTCATAATTAGGGTTTCAATGTTAGTTGTTTATTTAACCCTAGATCATCTTGTATTGATTAACTTCATAGTATGGGGGTATAATCATAATTATGTTATCATCTTATATTTAAACTTAATTGACATGATAAAGTTTAGAGATTACAATATATACTAATGCTATGTGTGCCAATATACTTCTCCACTAATATAAATAATAAAAATCTTACAAACTTAAATAAAATAATAGATTTTGGTAATTAATGTCTTAAAATCCAATAATGGTACATTGTCAGCATCACATCACTAATTGTTGCAGTCCAGAGAGATTAAAAAGTATACAATGAGAGTAAGGTTGCATGTGACATGACTCGTCGTACAAGTGTGGAAGCGTCGCCTGCAATGTATGGCAATGTGTATGGTTGTAGGACTACCGTTGAAATAAAGCATGCATGACAACCGGAGCAAGAAACGAGATGACAAAAATAAAATTTGAAAAATAAAAGATGCACGCCCAACGCAGTGTGTAGGTAGTGTTTTGGTCGGGCGTGTATGTCAGAACGACTCGAGATATGTGCCCAACGTTGTACATGTACTAATGTTATGTGAGTGACAATTTGACGACCGACAGATGACAAATGAAAGGATAAGATGGGTTTGGCGCACTATGACGCATATAGAGATGACACATGTGAAACCAACTCTATATATTAAACATGCTTTGATAAACTAATGTTTAACAATAACGACGTCATCATATGTCCCTATTGCGGTTATACATCTTCAATTCTCGACAATTGTCGACGTTCGCGACTGTTTCGTCACGTCCGACCAAACAACACTACAAGCTCCGGTGACCGCTCCTACGGTAGACGACATCCAATACAAAAGGATCGACGATCTCAACCTCACCTATGTTATGCCATAACGTGCCATATTTTTTGTTCATGCAGTGTCTACTAAACTACAACTAAAAATGCTCTTCCTGTAGTTATCCATTTTCATATTTCCTGTTTCTTCCTATGTCTTCTTTGGCGTCATTATGCTATCACCATCACAAACAAAAACATATAATGACTTTCTTAAATTTCTTTTACCATTTTTTTCATCCATAATTAGAGTGACCAACTATCCACTATAACTAGAACGACCCTCCTTTTCGAATTGGAAGGCGGCTCTCCGGCAGAAGGATAAAATTGCGTTATGCATGGACTGCGAGCCGAATAACACGATGAATTGGAGGCGCCAGGAACTCGCTCAGAACAAGGAGAAGGATACACAGGCTATCTAGGGGTGTTTGGACGTCAAGAGTCCCAAAAATCTTAAACCTACTATGGAGGCTCAGGTGGTCCAAATTACCTGCGTCAGATCACTTGGCAAATCAAGGAATGCAAATTAACACAACGTCTCCTATACTAATCGAAGACGAATCCATAAATTGGTGCTCAGAGAGGGACTAAGGGTACGTAGTGGGCGAAATTATGAATGCATGGAGATTACCAACTTTGCCTCCACTCAAGCGATAATTGATAGACGAAAGTCAACTTGCCTATATGGGGGGGTGTACACCAGATAATTATCAACTGGTGCATCTGGTGGGAGAGGAACTCTGCTCACCCAAGCTCTGAGGATCGTCGACACTGGGTTCTAGATATTCTAACTACCTGGATTCCTTTCGGATTTTAGGCACCATCAAAGCTTCTATATTGTGGACCTTAATCTGAAATATCATCCATATTGGGTGAATTCAGTTTTTAGGTTGTTAGAGGTAGTTTTGCTTTTTTAGAAGGTTTTTAATTTAAAGATCTTGATGTCATGCAATGAACTTAAAATAAAATCACAATCAACAAACTCATGTATCAAGATTAACTTACCTCATCATATTAACTATTAAAAAATTTAAAGGTTCAAGATTTTTGTTTCGTTGTGTATATTTAATTTTAACTACATTTTTATATTTTGTAAAAAGATTCTCTCAGTATTCGATACTCCCTCAGTTTCTTTATTTGATTTGAGGATTTGTTTATTAGTACGAGAGTGAATATAATCAACCTATTACCGCATAGCTTTCCTAACGCCTTCCTCGACTAACTAGTGCCACACAAGAGGAACGCGGAAGTGATGACATTCCACCAATGTGATGCTCTTCAGTTGCTGATCCACAACAGGGTGGAAGAAGGAAGTTAAAATTGATTGACTGTCGGGCAAACTCGTCTTCTTAGATAGAGAGTAAATAGAAAGTAAGTATAACTATATTTAAATCAATTGTTTTTGTATGTTGAACTTCTGTAAACTTTAATTTTTTTCTCTTAATTATATATTAAACAACTTATTAAAAAAAAAAAGACTAACCAGTGCGTTCCACCGGAGGGAGTAACAGAACAAGCACACAAGGATTTTGTCGTTTTCTGAATCCGCTACTTGCTTGGGCCAAAAGCACCGAGCAATGCTATAAATAGAAAAACCATCGTTGCATACTTGATACTTTTAGTGGAAACTGGTAAGTGCCGGAAGTGAGCGGAGAAGGCTGTGTAGAAGAGATGCATCTGTACAATTTGTGGTTGCCGGAACCGGTGCTGGTGGAGACGGCGAGAGAGAGGGAATCCTTTGCTAAAGTCGTGAAATCGACGATTGAGATCTGGAGACCCGACGATCCGGATTCTGTTGACTCAACTCTCAAATTCATCCCAATCATCGATATGTCAGTTTCACTTCTCCAGTTCTTCCCCTCTTCCTCAATCATCCATCGTGCTGTGCTGATGATAAGCCTTGTTCCGTTATTTTATTGTTCTTGGATTTTTTTTATATCGGTACAAGAATTGTATGAGTTTCGACTTCGATGCAATTTTGATCAGTTTGTGGAGTACGATTGAACGCGATTTTCGTTAGTCTTTACTTATCACGTCGGATGGATGAACGGACGAATGGAGTTAGAAAGATAGGCTCCCGATTAGAATTCTTCTGTAGTTTGTTGCGAATTCGTTGGGAATTTGAAATGAATTCATATTTGTTATGATGTTATTGTTCTACTTGTGTTAGACGAGCTGAATATTGTGGATTATTTTTGATAATTGTGATTTTGGTGCTGAATTTTATCTGCCGGGGATAGTTGAATTGGTAGAAAATAGAAATGGTCAAATGGGTATCGATTTTACTGGGATTCTATATGCTCAAATCACTGAAATGAACGCCTTTTGAAAAATATAATTATACTACAGTTACAGTAGAACACTTTTGAAATTAGTTCCAATTCAACATTTTTGCTGATACATCTGGCCCTAAAAAAATGCATATTTGATCTGACCACTTTGTTTTGCAGTTTCTTAAAGGTCAGGAGTGACATTTCTTTAGAAGATGTAGACACACTTTTGGTGTTTGGTTTTGAGGTGTTTCATGCATCTCAAAATAACCTCTATGCTCAGGTTGACATTATGCTACATTTTCATTCATTTATTTGGTTGTATGATTTCATTATATGTTTGTGTAATTATGATATTTTATCTAATTCTTCAATTTAACTAATATTTATTAGGTCAGATGGGGGTTTATACTGACCAAGTTACTCAAGAAGTTTGGAAAAAAATTGCCAGTCAAGGTTCAGTGGAGACCCTTCTATGAATGTTTAGTAAAAACACACTTCAAGAGGTATTTTTTTTATCGTATTAGCCCAGGGATGACAGTCTATCTGTAAAGTTGGCTGCATTATAATTATATTCATTTTCATTGAAATTAAATTAAATTAAATTTTGCCTCTTCAATGGATAGCTATTTTAGTTTGTCATACACACATTTAGTCTGTGCTTTAAAATCTATTAGTTATCAAAAATGTATATATATTTTTTTCAAATGATGGATTCATGGTTTGTGTACCGTGTGTTGAATGCAACTGTAAGCTATTTTAATATTTAGTGATTTCATTCTTCTTTGTGTTGCATGCTTTCATTTTCTATCAGAAACACAGGTCCAGAAGGATGGAGGCTAAGGCAATTGCATTTTCAAACCATAACATATCTTGTAAAGAATTGCCGGATGTTCTTTCCATCAGGATCAGCTAATGAGATATGGGATGAATTCAGGTATTACATTCAAGAAATCTGCAATGCTTATAGTTATTTATTTATTTATTTTTGCAGTTACATCCTTAGCAAAAATGCAAAATAAATCTTTATTTGCTAGATTTAAAAAAAAGTTCTAAAACTGAAAAACTAATGTATTTCAATGTGTACTTATCACACTTTGCATTTTTGCAAATAATTTGCAGATCTGCATTGGAAAACCCATGGCACAATTCATGCTTAGAAAGTTCTGGTTTTGTGAAACTGTTCCTTCCCATGAACCCAGAGAATGAGGATTTCTTCACATCGTAATAACATAATACTATTCGTTTTTAATATTATTTTCCTTTGTTTATGGACGAACTTTCCAGTCAATTTCGTTTTTGTTTTATTGACAGTGATTGGATTAAACATTGTATTGATATCTGGGAATCTATACCAAACTGTCCATTTTGGAATATCCAATGGACTTCAATTCTAGAACGCTGTATAAAGAACTATATTTTGTTTGACTGGGAGTGCTTTCTGCCTGCACTTTTTACAAAGTATCTGAATATGTTTGAGGTGAGTATGATTGTAATGAATTCATACTGAGTTTTATCTTAAATCTTAATACATGTGTTTTTAACTCACCATATATCTTACCCATCGTTTTTGTATATTATCATTTTTGTTTATCTGTTTCCTTGGCTTCTTTTTTGCTGCTGTAAATTTCTTATTTTTTTTTATCAACTATGGTGGTTTGTCTTTGCTTCATATGCTTCTTCTGTGCACGCTTTCGAATAATAGATTGGAGTGTCATTCCCCTTTCCAAACCTAAGGGACCTTTCACCTTAATAGTTCCTGATGTAGAGGGTTTCCCAATTGGAGTGCCACTTTTGGTTTCTACCTTCCGCTTCTTTTGTGGAATGGCTTCAACATCCATAATAGGAATGGGCATTTCTTGTTGTTTCTTGTTCTTCGTCTTCAAGAGATATTTCCGGATCTCTTTCTGAATATCTGTCGAACATCTTTTACAAGTAGTAACTCCTAATTTTCCCCCAGAAGGATTGATGCCGGAGCAAGGTTCCGGGTGCACGCGCATATGCGACCCTACTGGCCCTTAGCCGGATTCGGGTTGGATCTGGGTAGGATCTAACCCGGATCCAGGCCTGTTTTAAGTTATTTAAATAACTTAAAACAGGGTTTTGCTTTTTTTTTAAAAAAGACCAAAAAAAATTATTTTAAGAAAAAATTTATATTATTTTTTAAAAGCCTCTTGGGTTATTTATTATTTTCTTTTTATAAAAGCCTTTCTTTTATAAGTTTAAAGAAACCCTAGCTGTTTAAAGAGCTATATTATTACGAAAATATCCCTAACTGGTTTTTAAACCTTGGTGTTACAATGAATTGTAGGGTCTTATAATAATTAATAAATATATGTATTATAATAATTTTTTTATCCTATATATTTTTAACTAAAAAATTTAATTGATATAGTTTAGATATATAAAAAAATATATGAATTTCCTTTAGTTTTATATATATTTACGAAAATACCACTGGCGCATCTGCGCGCATATGCTCAAGTGCTCCAGGTGGTGGTGCATCACGCAGAGGCGCATCTGGAACCTTGTGCCGGAGATATGAATTTTGATTCTTGTGATCCCTCTTGACATATATTTCGAACAAAGAAGGCATTGAACCTCATAAGCTTTTTAGTCTTCTTTGTCACGTCGTCTTTTTTGAAGGCTGCGTATTTCCAAGCCAAATCCTCATGATTTTCAGGTCTAAGGTATTTGGGATTGGCGACAATTTCCGGATCAATATCTGGATGATAGTAAATGGAAGAGTCTTCTTCACCCTCTTGCCGAATGTTGACAATAGGAACCACTACATCCGGAATTTCTCGAACTTCAGCTTCCGACTCTTCCCGGACAGCTTCTTCGTCACTTGAGAAGAAGTCTTCGACTTCATTGTCATCATAAATAGGATCAGATCCTGTTTCTGATGACGACATAATAAGGTACTCCTAAAATATCGGAATCAATTCAAAAAATCAGAATTCTGTTTGAAGAAAATAGTTTAAAAAAAAACTTTAAGATTCGATTAAAAAAAATAAGAATTCTGTTTGAATAATTAGGATTAAAAAATAAAAAAAAACTTCAAGAATTAATTAAAAAAAATAAGAATTCTGTTTCAAAAAATAGGTTTAAAAAAAATTCAAAAATCATCTAGGGTTTGCAAAAAATGAAGAAAAGAAGAGAGGAGATGAGAAAATCATGAATGGAATAATGGATTCAAAAAAATAAAAAATCTGTTTCAAGAAACATCTAGGGTTTACAAAAAAAAAGAAAAAAAGAGAGTAGGAGATGAGAAAATCAAGAATGGATTCAAACAAATCAAAAATGAGAGACAAAGAAGAAGAGAGGGAGGAGAGGAGGAGAGCCATACTGTCCGGTCGCAGGAGTGGTCTGGACGGTCGCCGGAGTGGTCTGGACGATCGCCGGAGTTGTCTGGACGATTGCCGGAGTGTGCTGGAGTCGCCGGAGCGTGGTCGCCGGAGTTTGATGTTCGCCAGAGGTAAGTTGTACGGTCGCCGACGATTAGGGTTACAGGAGAAATGAGGAGAAGATAAGAGAAATGGGGAGATAGATATAGGGTTTATATTTGTAAACCTATAAACCCTATTTTGGTATTCGGGTGGATCCTGATCCGGATCCGCCTAAGGCGATATCTCCCGCTATCTCCCGCTATGGGCGATATCTCCCGCTATCTCGCGTGATACTCAAACATGGTTTTTATGTAGATTCTAGAAAATAAAAAAATAACTAAGTACTTTATAGGAATTTAACAACAAGTAAAATTAATCACATGCTGTATTCATTCCATGGTTTATTAATGCTAGACTTTATCTTGACTCATTTCTCTACTTTTCTTCTTTTTTAATCTCTATTGTAATCCAGGGCACCATCTTTGATTATATATTTATTATTTATATAATGATTTTTTTAATTCTACCCCCGAAAAACCAAGCTTCCTAGTATAGTGCAACTTTTTATGGATTGTTAGTATTTTACTGACTCAGAATATATTTGATATATATTCTTGAGTTATATTAAATGTATAAAATTCTATTTCTATGAAAAAGTCAATAAACTAGCCTACCATTTTATTTGGGATGGAAAGGCATATCATGCTCTAGAATCATCCTACCCAAGAAAGCAAGAGGATTGGAGGGGGGAAGGTAAGGAATCTTCTTATTATCACCAAAGCTGTAGACAGAAAAAGGATAGCCACCTTTTGAAGTCTTGGGACATTAATCCTTACAGAATGGATAAAAAATAGGTACATAAGTACATTAGGGGCCAACTAATATAACTCATTCAAATCAGGCTCACAGTAGATTCCCCACTTTGGATGCACATACTAGCTTAGAAGGAGGGAATCATAGAAATCCTAGAATGTAGGGGTAAATAATAGACTCGTATGGAAAAGAGGCAATTCATTCACTAACCTAGGAAGCATAATCCAATCCATTAGGGCAACCAGTCACAAAGACCTCCTAGCTGAAGGTATTTGATCATACATGCCCACCAAATTCTCCATTATACTATGGAGGATTAAGTGGGGCTACTTTTCTACCTTTGCCAACTTCAAGGATATGGAATGATTGAATGAACACCCAAACAACATGTCTCTTTTGTCAAAAAGAGGTGGGATCAGTAGATCATCTCTTTTTTAACTGTTAGTATTGAGTACACTAGTCATATCCTCCTAAGCATTATGGAAGCAACCGAGCTTTTAAAGGAGTGAATGTGCTGTGCGCCAGGACTTAACGCACTGCTGCTTAGGCGCGCCTCAGGCACCAGTGGCATTTCTATAAATAAGTTAAAATATATAAATTTCATAGACTATTATATAGTAATTCAGATAAATTTCATAAATTCAACCTTTAGGCGGACATTTTTCCCCACCTAAAAACAGGTTGCTGGAGCTCGCCGGAGGTGTGGGGAAAGATTGGGGAAGGAATGGGGAAGATAGGTGGAGGTTTTGGGGGGGAGGAAATAGTTGTCTCTTAAATAGTGGAAGCAACAAGATAATCCTTATGGAAAATTTCGAACAAACCCATCTCACCACATTGATATCAGAATTGGAGACTTAACAAAAGCCTGCAAAAAACCCACACATCACTCCAGCCGTTGTGGACTATACTGGAAAATCCTAGGAATCTTCTCATGCCATATATGGGTGAAAATAAATAAAGATCACCAAAAGTGATTTTTAAGAAGACGGTCATGGATTCTAGCCTGTCTCACAAGTAAGAGTTCCAGTGGGAACCAAATTCCGTGCCTGAATTACAACTTTTGTATAAGTGGAGAGTCTTTAGTTCCGAGACTACTTTCCTACATAGTTTTAAAAAGCTTAAAGCGCTCCCAATTTCCAGGGAGCGCTTTTTTAAATATTTGCAATTGAAAAAAGCGGTAGTGGCATAATTGTAAATATTTGCAATTTTTTTTAAAATTGCATATATACCCCTGTTTATATATATAATTTTTTCAAAACCTGTACATGTATGATTAACCATAAAATATATATAAACCTGTCAATATTTGCCCATCATCTTAAAAATACACATCCAAAACAAATACATCCAAGTTATTTGAAAAAACTATCAAATCATTTACCCTAATCATCTAGACGAGCACCTAATTCTATATTATCTAGAGGCTCTCTGATAATTTCCGCAATTTCATTCATGGCATAACGATATTGGGATTCAGTTCCCATATCTGCAAATGAAGTCCTCTGT
>LFYR01000907.1:0-31007 GCA_001185155.1 Zostera marina | reverse complement strand
CATAGGTATATCCACGGGTTTGCCCCCTCCTTGTAGACGGTCCCGGTTGTTCAGCAGCTCCTGAAGCTTCCTCCACCTGCGCCCATGTTAGTCCATCTGCCTCATTGTAGACGAACTGGTCGTATGCCCCTTCTACGCCTGTCATCCACTCGCTATTGAAGTTCATCGAGTCGACTCTTATGGGATTGTATTTGCCATTCGCTTCCAATTCCAATTGTCGGTGTCATTGTGTACGTTCCTCTAATTTCCTGTTGTACGTTATGTACACCAGACGATCAAATTTTTTGGAATTCAATCGATTCCTTTTCTTCGAATGGATCTGCAAATAGTATATTAGGGTTATGGTAATGACCTAATATCTGAAAAATAACACTAATTTACAAATGATAATTAAGTTCTTACGTGTTCAAATAAACTCCAATTTCTCTCACAACTAGATGCAGAGGCACAGAGAGCTAAGATTCGCATTGCGAATTTTCTTAGTTCTTTGGTGGAAGTTCCATAAGTACGCCACCACGTAACTACAAAGAAAATCGTTACTTGACAGACATGATTAATTGTTAATCAAAGGAAAATCAAATATTTACTTGGTTCGGCCTTGTCAACTGACAATTTAGCGATTGCGGAGTCAAATCTTCCTTGTCTTGTCTTGTACAAGTCAGTATCCATCACAACTTTCATTCTAATTTCTTCATCATCAATCATCTTCTCCATACAATCTTGAAAAGTCTCATCATAAGACGCCACTTCGTCAATACCGGCCGTACTACAATCGATAAACAATGAATTTAGTGATAGTGAAACATTAGTCATAACTATCATTATGAAATACCTTCTTAGCTTGTAGTAGACTACTGGATTGAGGAATGATGCTGCTTTGAATAGTGGAGATTGAAAGTGTTTTGACCAACGAGTTTCCAATATTTTGAAAATTGGCATATAGTCGCGTTCGATGTTCTTGAAGTTTGTCATTATCGCTTTCTTAGCCTTCAGAAATGCGGCCGCTAGAGATGACAAATTCGGTTTAGAGTCACTATCTACCAATCTCAGCACAACAAGTAAAGGTTCTGATGCTTTCAGACAATCTTCAACAGTCATCCAGAACCGAGTGTTGCAAACTAAATATGCAACCGTTAAACCATCTCCCTTCCTCACCCATGGACGCCAATTAAATGTCCTTAAGACTTCACATTATTCGTGCAAGCTCTTTAAGGTAAGGTATGAGGCTGCAAAACGAGTTACTCCTGGCCGAACCAGTTCTTTTCCTTTGGTCGCCTCTAACCATTTGCTATGAAGTGTTGAATGGTTGTAAACGTGAGTAGTGATCTTCAAGGCATTTCTTATATAAGTCTTGTATTGAGGGATCTTTCCTATGTCCTCGAGAATCAGATCCATGACGTGTGCGGCACACGGTGTCCAGAATAGATGCTTGTATTTCTCCATCAAAATTTTTCCCGCACGAACGTAGTTTGAAGCGTTGTCCGTGCAAATCTGTAAATTTCAAATTGTTTGAAATTACCAAAAAATAAAAGATGAAATTGTAATTAATGATTAGTACCTGTACGACATGTTGAGGCCCAATTATTTTCATTGCATTCTCAAGACCGTCTGCAATGAACTCAGCCGTCTTATCTTGGCTAGATGCATCTATTGAGTGCAAGTAGAAGGTTCCCGCAACCGAATTGACCAAAAGGTTAATAATATTCCTTCTACGCCGATCTGTCCAGCCATCAGACATGAGAGTACAACCACTCTCTATCCAAGCTTCCTCATGCTTCTTTCTGATCATATCAATAGTCTTAGTTTCGTTGTTCAGTAACGGAGTTCCAAGACTATACGGAGTTGGTGGTTGGCAATTTCTACCAAACCTTCCGATCGCTTCCATCATACACTACAATTCAATATATTATCATAAGTCAATTGTATTTGAAATTATATTGAAATTCAATAATTGAATAAAGGAGGAATGGGTAAAATTTTACCTCAAATGATTCACTTTTTGCCACATGAAAAGCAATGGAGTTGTCATAAAAAAATTTGGCAATGTACTCATGTACATGTTTCGTCTCTTCTTTTTTCAATAGATCTTCCATTTTACTTTGCTTTAATTTATGTGTTCGTCGATCTCGAACAATGCTCTCAATAGTTTGTCCCTTTTCTAAACCTAAGGTTCCGTATACCTTCACAGAACCACAAGCAGATGTAGATCCCACACTAGACTTTTTTCTTTTCTTACTTTCTTTCGGAGACACGTCAATGTCAATAACTGGTATTGATGGCTTCTTCGAGTTCATATGCTCGACTAACTCTCGAAGCACATGGTATGGCACTTTAAGACATTTTTGGACGTTCTTTTTTGCATTAGACACACCTGTCAAATGTGTCTTCAGCCTCGCCACTCCACCGTTGTAAACATGACCACAAAATAAGCATTTAGTTGCATATTTATCTTTTGTTGGGTCGGCAAGGATCCCATACTTCCATCCGGAATCACCACTACTTGGCCGTCTTGTCTTGTCTGTCAACCATTCCGGATTAATGGAATGGTGGTATACTAAAGTATTGTCATCCACGGCTTGAGGATCCGTTACGGCCGGAGGATACGCTACTGCCGGAGGTGGTGGAGGCGGAGGAGGCATAGGTTCGTTTGGTGTTTCTTCGTCCGAAGCACCTTGCGTAGCGTCGTCGTCGCTGCTGGTGTCATTAAGATCGCTAGCGACGACGTATTCTTCATCGGTAGACATCAGGCCTGCTACAAAAAAAAAATAAAATAAAAATTGGCCGGAATCCGGCCTGTTATGACCGGAATCCGGCTAACCAATTTTAAACTCTTCGAAAATGAAGCCACCGGTTGGTCCTAGAGCTGGCATAACAATGGGGAAAAAAAATGAAAAAAAAATCGAGGATGGCCGGAATCCGGCAAAACAGGCCGGATTCTGGCTATCTTTTTTCCCCCTTTCAGACGGCCTGAAGGTGGGGAAAGTAACCGAAACTTTGAAGAAGTACTTACCAGTAATAGGCGTGCGGATGCAGGGAGAAAACGGTTGGAAAAGGGAACTCTGGCGACGGTTAGGCGAACTCCGGCGACGGCGACGGCGAGGTCTAGGGTTTGGGTGAGAAGTTTGAGTGAAAGTGAGGGTTAGGGTTTGGGTAGAAAGGGAAATGAAAGAATTTAAGTTCTCCCATTACGGGTAATGGGTTGACCCAACCTGTTTACCCGACCCGACCCGACATAACCCAATTACCCACTGGAAAAAAGCGATCTGTAAAGCGGTCCAAGAAAACCGCTTTACAGCTTTAATCGCTTTAAGCGGCGCTTTAAGCGCCGCTTTAAAAACTATGGGAAGGACCATACGAGTGGGGGAAGAACTCCGACTAGACACATACAGGTTAAAACGGGAAGACGGAACATATATTCCCAACACCTGGCATGCAGATAACTTACAATTGTATTTTTATCAATTAAGTAGTTATTTGTATCATTCATTGTAACTGTTTGAATTACTTAACTAATACGTTATTTGGTTATCACATTCAATAGTTATAACTAAAAATAGCAAACGTTCCATATATTGATTTTAAACGAAAAGTATAAAAGGAAAATAAAAGGTGCACATTACAAAGAAGGAGGAGTAGATGGTTTATCACTAACAGGCTCCTCAGAAGTAGCACCTACAACAAGAAGGGATGGATCTTCAGTAGAAGGTTCCTTAGGGGCAACATCCGTTGTAACAGGGGTAGAGTCCACTGCATCATTGTTGTCTTGATCTGCGATAGAAAAGTCTTCATCAATGGCAGTGTCTTCACCCGAAATCTCCCCTTCCTCTTCAAATTCAGCAAGCGCCCGATCTCGAATCTCTGTAGCTTCTTTTGGGTACTTGCGGGCCCAGCTGTGGACATCCTCAGCCTCAAAACGAAGGCATACGTGAGGGCCCAGATCCACCAGATCATTATAATCTTGCATGTTAGCAAGAAACTCAGCTTGGATCTTGCCCAGAGTTTCCATCACCCTCTGGTTCTCTTCAGTTTGTTCGGCCAGGGCAGCGTTTGACTTTTCATTCAGATGTCGGGAAATGTCATCATACTTCTTTTTCAGCGCTTCCGACTCCGCATGCTCTTCACTCAATCTCTGCGAGAAAATGTTATTTTGATGCAGCACTGAGTCAAGAGAGGCCCCGGCAATCTTAAGCTGTTAAGTAAGCCCCTGAATCATACCCTCCTTCAGAAAAACCTTGGCTTGCTCAGTGTTTCGCTCGTACTCCATAGCCTCCAACTCTCCTTGTACTTTGGAAAGCTCTTGTCTTACACTGTCTACGGCTTTGTGCTGAACAGCCCAGTCTTCGGCCAGCTTCTTATTAGTCTCAGACATTGTAGACATATCCACGATCTTTCAGTGATAAGCGTTATCTAAATCTTGATATTTACGCTTGAGCTTTTTTAACTCGTCTTCCATTGAATGATTATCGCGAAGACGAGACATCGAGGAGAGGCGACCTATAAACAAATGAGCAAGCTGCAAAAAAGGAAACAAATAAGTACGAACTCATCATACAAAAAACATGGAGATAAGAGTACTCACATTGCTAATATTATGACCAACTTCTTCAACAAAGCGGTCCATCGGATACCCAGAAATGATCCGCAAAGTAGTTCGGACAGCATCTGTCTCAGCAACCATCAGAAATTTGGTTACATAATTCCGAGGATGAGAACCTTGGTAGCCAGGAATTTGAGTCTCTCGGGTGGAAGCGTAGGAGTATCGACTTCGAGAGGACTCACCCTCATAGTACCTCCGTCAAGGAGGAGATCGTCGTCGGGAGGGGGATTTCCTGGCCTTCTTTAGAGGAGGGGGAGCAGATTTTGAAGAAGGGGATTACCTTTTGTCAGATCGGCCTTTGCCTTTGTCTTCCCTCTTCCCGCCCCTCTTGTTGGTCTCCCCAACATCTTTCCCTTGCTCTTTTTCCGGCGTACAGAAGTAAGAAGCAAGTTTGGCAGCAGCAGTAGCAGCGGCAGATGACACAGAAGGTGCTTCCTCAGTAGTTGGCTGCACAGGGGGAGTCTCCACAGCATCAGGCTGGGTCTCTTCTTCATTAAGCGGGTTATCCTCAGGAGTAGGAGAATCAACCCGGTAAACTTCTTCAGGAGCACGACGCCTCAAGTGTCGGGTGTCGGAAGGTTTGGCAGCAGGCGCACAAACCTTCATGCTAGTCTCATTTTTTCCCACGCGTTCAGGGACTCCGCCAGGATTGTGCAAATGAAAAACTGCGAAAAGAGAAAAGAAGTTAATAAAGTAAAAACACACATACAAGTGTTAACTTTAAAAAAAGAAAAACCTTTGCGGTCAAAAATGTCATCTATCGCGTGACCAATTGGCACCGCGATTTCGTGAAGGTGGGCCAATCTTTGTACAGAATTTCCTTCGTCCAAGGTCAAAATAGGACAGGGAGTAGCCCTACGGTCACTATTGGATGCAGGAAGAAGTCAGCTTCCAGGACATAGCCTGCAACCCACAAAAATAAACTCGCTCTTGTTCCGTCTGGTCGGAGGATCTTTTAGAAGTGCGGAGTGTTGAAAAGTAGCAGCACGGCTGGCACAGGCAATAAAAGGGCTGTCCTTCTTCGCATTTTGAAAGGAGAAGAAGTGGAAGAACAACCGAGCTGTCAGAACTATGCCAGCATCCCTATGAACATTGATGAAACCTCTAACATAGAAGAAAAAGGCAGCACCCATTTGAGAGATGCACAACCTAGAATATAAAAGAATCTCACTAACTAAGGAAGGGATCGGAAGGATCGGAAAGTTAGTAAAGTAAACTCGGTGAGGTGCCAGCATAAAATAGGGGGGCACGTCACCCGTAATCTCAGTGGGGAAAGCCCAGAATACTCTCTCTCTAAGTTCTAAACCTCGCAAAATCCTCCGGACAGCATCGAAAGAAAAAGTGTTGGAACATCTACCCGAATTGGAGGGAAAGGGATAGCCCGGAATTTCGGTTAGGGAAACAGAACAAAAAGAACCATACCTAGTCTCATACTCGCCCCGGTCAAGGATGGGCACAACGTGGAAACCGTGTCGGATTAGAACAGATCACTGACGCCAAGAACCATCTATCTCCCGATAGAAAGATGGAACAGAACTCTCCTCAAGAGGAGATGGGAAGGGGTACTTCTCCTCCATTTCGAGAGGGTAACCCACGGGAGAGTCCTCTAGAATATGAACGTTTTCAGGATTGACTTCAGGAGTAAGTCGGGAAGACTCATCTAAGGCTAGAGGATTTACTTCTACGACAGGGACATCCTCCCGAACAGACGCCAAGACAATGGCAGAAGGAGGAGTCCCTCCGATTTCTACGTCCCGTTCGGGAGAAGAAGAGCCGTAGGAATATGACCCCGAACTCCCAGAATAGGACCCTGAGCTAGAAGAGCTTGAACTGGAAGAGGAAGTAATAGGAGGGCCTACAACCAAAGAAAAGAAATCCACAGTAAGTGTCAGAACAAAACTTACTACATGGAACAGACTTTCGCTTACGGCGAGCGGTAGGATCTTTTCGTTTAATCGATTTACCAGCAACCTGAATAGTAGACTGCTCAACCTTTGGCTCTGGCTCATTCTCAGTCACAGGAACATTAACTTGTTCCTCTTCGCGGGGAATTTCTTCTTGAACATCCTTGTTGGTAGACATGATCACAACCTGCACAAAACACAAACACTTTGATTAACTTAGCTGTTTTTGTAAAAAAAAAAGGTTGCAAAAAGTCGATTTCAAGAAAAAGTCGATCCAACCTTCAGGAAGTCGTACTATAGTGCAAGGAGAAACAACTTCAAAAAACTAACTTCAAAAAAGGTTAGAATACCAGAAAGTCGATCCCCGTAATGATACAACTTGGAAGTCGACTACAAGAAGTCGGACTTCAGAAAGTCGAATCACAGGGAAGATAACTTCAGGATACACAACTTGCATTAGAGTCTCATGAAGTCGATCCCAACAGATCCGATCCAGGAAAGTCGATGACAAAAGTCGGACTTCAGGAGTCGGACTGTAAAGTAAGGAAGGTCACTTCGGGAAAGCAACTTCAAAAGTTAAGTCTCAGGAAGTGGATCCCAGTAATATTGGGCCCAACTTTGAAAAGTCGATGACAAGAAGTCAGATTCACAGAGTCGGACCACAGTCCAAAGGGGACACAATTTCAAGGAAGACCGACTCTAAGAAAAGTCGAACTTCAAGGAAGTCGGTCCCAGTGCCACTTCAGCAAAACCCGGCCATGGAACTCGGACCCCGAGAAGTAGCACCTCCAAGGCTGTAGTCGAAGCCTTACGCACGCTAGAAGTCGAAGCAGAAGAACTTGAAAGTTGATGCGAGAAAGTCGATGCCTCAGAGCATTAGAAGTTGGTGAGAAGGAAATGACCCCCCCCTCACTATTTATAGGGGGAAGTCGAAGATGAACCGTCGCGGGTACTGTTCACTCCGTGGGCCGAAAAGCCCATAGGCCCGGAAGGCCCAAGACGCCTGAGTCCGATAAAACCAAAAATCCGGCTAAATGGCATCGACATTTCAGGACAATAGCATCGACATTTAATGATTGGGTATCGACATCCCCTAAAAGAAGGGTAGGATCGATATCCCAACAGGCTTCAGATCGACATCCTCAGAGAAGGATAGACGTCGACATTTACTTTGGAATCGACATCCTTCACAAGAGAAGGACAGGATCGACATTCCACAAATACTCAGATCGACATCCTCAGAGGAGGATAGACGTCGACATTAGAGTACCATTCATAGTTGACATCGACATCCTCAGAAAAGGATGAGATTGACTTTTATACGACATCGACATCTTCAGGGAAAAATGAGATCGACTTTTCGTACGATCGTCGATATCCTCAGAAAAGGAAAGAGTCAACCATCGCACAGTATCGACATCCTCAGAAAAAGGTGAGATCGACTTTTACAAGATATCAACATCCTCAGAGAAGGATGGGATCGACTTTCTGTGTAAGCTTCGATACCTTCAGAAAAGGATAGAATCGACCAAGGCAACATCGACTTAAAGGAATCGACATTTTAGAAAAAGTCGATCTCCATGAACAAAATCCTTAGAAAAAGGACGAAATATACCCGCAAAGTACATCGACGTGCTTCAGAGCAAAGGTGTAAAACAAATGTAAAGAAGGGAAAATATCTTTATTCAGAATTACAAGTAAAAAGAATGAAAAGATTACAAGTCCCTAGTTAAAATTAATATTGCGACGCAGGCGACGAGGGACCTGATTGGGGGAAGAACCACCACGTCGAGGACGCCTCCGGCGCCGACCATGAGAAGGGGCGGCAGGGGAAGCCACAGTCGCCAGGTCACCAACAGACCATTCTTCAAATATCGATTCCTTAGCTGCAACAGCAAGACTCTGCCTCTCAACAATAATTTTGCGCAGAGCTGGAAGATCCAAGGCCGAAGTCCGAGGATCCAAAATATTAAGAATTCTATCCAGCTCCTCAATCTCCCGCTGAATAAAATCAGCGAAGAGACTCACAAGAAGAGCCATGGATAAAGGGAAAGGAGGACTTAAAGGGTCTATTTATAGACTCCGGGTCTGCACAAAAGGACAAAAATAGAGTAAAACTAACCAGGTGGACAACCCTTCCAAGATCAGCACGAAGACTCGACTTTTTTGGCCAAAACACCAGGAATCAACTTTTTGCAAAAGAGTCAACACAAGGACCCAAGGAATCGACTTTTCTATAAAAGTCGAAGGTCAACATTCGGATCGACTTTTGGACAAAAGTCGATTAAAACTACGGGGGATCGACTTTTCTCCCCACTCACCAATACAAGGTGGGTGTAGAAAAAAGAACCTAACGTATTGGAATATTGTGGAAGTTCACCAAGGCAAGGGGGTGTAGGAAAAATACTCCAGACATCTTAAAAGTCACCAAGGAGGAGGGTGTAGGAAAAATACTACTGAGACCTTGAAGTTCACCAAGGCGGGGGGGGATATAAGAAAAAAAACCCCGGAAATCCGCATAACAACATAAAGGACCCGACAAAGGCAGAAGCCTTATGGTCACACCACCAAGGAAGAATAACACTGATGACGGAACGGTAGCAGAATGAACTAGGCCACTCTAAGATATTTGAACTCCTATAGTTACTGGACGCAGTAACAAAGTAGGACGCCAAATTAAGCCTACCTACGGAGATGTGCTTAAAAGTGAACCTCACCTATGGAAGAACGTATGTAGTCGAGAAACACACCGGCCAAAAGAACTTAACCAAATCTACGAAAGAACGTGGATAGAGGGGGAAGTATTCAAAAATAAACCTCACCTATGGAAGAACATAGGTAGATGAGGGATACAGCTACAGAACATACATCCCACCTGCGAAGGGATAAGTTTTCAAAAAATGAACCCCATCCACGGAAGAACGTAGGTAGAAGGGGGACATACCAGCAAGGCACTAACCCTATCTATAGAAGAACGTAGACAGAGGGGAATGTGTCCAAAAATGGACTTCACCTATGGAAGAACATAGGTAGACGAGGGGTCACACTCAACCTCAGCCGCGGAAGTAGCGAGCAGAAGGAAGGGATAAGCGTTCAAAAAATGAACCCCACCCACGGAAGAACGTAGGTAAACGGGGGACATACCTGCAAGGCACTAACCCCATCTACAGAAGAACGTAGACAGAGGGGAATATGTCCAAAAATGGACCACACCTATGGAAGAATGATGAAGCACGGAATCTGCTACCAGTAGGCTCGCAGGGTTGCGAGGAGGGTCGGAGGCTTTGGAGTCCACGACACGCGTTCTACGTCAATGTACCTGCAGAAGTGGAGGGGAATCGGCGACTCCCTTGGGAGTAGGCGATTCGGGCTCCTTGGATTGCTCTGGTGTGGTGTGGTCAAGTGGGAATGACTTGGGAGTAGAGGACCCCCAAGGACCCCTTTTATAGGGTCTTGGGGGACGTTTCCCCATTCATTAGCGTGGGGCCCTCCTCATTATGGTGCCCTATTGAAGGGTGTCATAATGATGTGGGCCCTCCCAAGTAACGGTTGGAAATCGGCGACTCAGGCATGGGAGTCGCCGATTCAGAGGTGGAGTCGCCGACTCCTCATGAGCCAAGTTGGCAGTCTACCAGAACTGACAACGAGGCCTAGAGTCGGCGATTCACCCCTGGAGTCGGCGACTTGGTAGTCCCAGTCGGCGATTCCCAGGTGTTTCCTTAAGTACTTGACGTAGACACTTCCTCTGCATTTGTGGAACTCTCCGAGGGTCCGGCATAAAGCGACGGAACCCTAGTCCTTGTTGAAGGGCGTTGCTGGGAGTGATTGACGTGATCAGGCATGTCTCACCAAAGAACATAGGTAGACGAGGTGCCACACTCAACCTCAGCCGCAGAAGCAGTGAGCAGAAGGAGGGGGCAAGATTTCAAAAGAGAAACTCACCTATGCAAGTACATAAGTAAACGAGGAACTACACTCAACCTCAACCGCAGAAGCAGCGAGCAGAAGGAGGGGGCAAGAGTTCAAAAGAGAACCACACCTATGGAAGTACATAGGTAGACGAGGAACTACACTCAACCTCAGCCTCGGTAGCAGCTAGCAGAAGGAGGGGGCAAGAGTTCAGAAGAGAACCTCACCTATGGAAGTACATAGGTAGACGAGAAACTACACTCAACCTCTACCCCGGAAGCAGCGAGCAGAAAGAGAGGGCAATTGTTCGAAAGAGAACTTCAGCTATAAAAAAAAAATAGGTAGAAGGGACAACACCCAACCTCAGCCGCGGAAGCAGCGGGCAGAAGGAGGGGGCAAGAGTTCAAAAAAGAACTTCACCTATAAAAATAAATAGGTAGGAGGGACAACACTCAACTCCAACCCAGGAGTTGAAGGGGGGGGGAGTACTGGTGAGAGAGGATCTCGCATCCCAGGACATCACCGATAGCCCACACCGCAGCACGCAAAAAGGGGGGAATACTGATAGTACGGGATCCAACACACAGACCATAGTACTAAAAGACATATCTCAAGATATCTAATACGCAGAGGAGGGGGAGTACTGGTGATATAGTATCCAGAACCCGGTCACAACTTACCAGCAACTAAAAGTCTGGATAGCCTGAAATGAGTTGAGGTACCTATTCTAGGATTGGGGAGGTCCCAAATCGAATCCTAGGAAGATCGACTTTCTCCAGGATCGACTTCTCTAGCATCGACTTCTGAACAAAGTGGAATCCCAGGAAAGTCGGATCCCAAGAAAGTCGATCTCTGGAAAGTCGACCTTGGGCTCCGATCTGATCAGTTAGGCGGTTACTGCCCAAATGACCAGATTACCCCCATAAGAATCCCTATAAATAGGAGGCACCCCCCACTCATTGGAGGCAAGTCATTTAGAGTACAGAGTTCCTAGCGAAGCAGAGCTCTGCTCACTTGAGTTCCGATCCGATTTCCCGCGGAGTTCCTCGCTTGGCGCTTGCTGAAGCGTCTTGGAGTACTGATCGGGTTTCACTTTCATCAAATACTATTCATGTTTGAATTATTCAAAGATAGGATTCTACAAGGACAACACACTAAGGAGAAGATCAACACTATTCATGTTTGAATTATTCAAAGATAAGATTCATCAAGGACAACACACTATCCAGGAATTCAAGATAAGATCAAAGACAAAGCTTGGATTTTTGTGAGAAATCAAGGAGCTATCCATTGAAGATCCAAGGGTAGACATTGAGTGGCCAAGGCTATAAATAGAAGGGTAATCCCCTCATTTTCACTCACCACACTACAAGCAAACTCAAGAGCTTTCACTCCACACTTGCCCACACGTTTTTGCCTCCAAGCTTCCAAGCTGTCAAGTGTTCAAGTGTCTTAGCTTTCCAAAGATTCAATAGCTCTCCAACTTCTTCTTCTAATCTTCTTGTTCATCTCTACAAGTAAGAAGTGTTGTTTGCTTAAATATTCAACTCCTCTAATCACCTCTTGTGTGTGTCCACTTTGGTTGAAAGGGTTGTCTCAATAGTACCAAAGTGTGAGAGAAGGTTTTTGAGCTCAACCATAAAGCTCTAGTTTGGTTTTATAGAGTTTCCAGGAAAACTCTTAGGTCGAATCTACCTTGAAAGATTTCTAGATTTTTAAAAGTTCCTTGATACTCTAAAGTATGAGTCTACCTATAAAAAACTGGTTCCTAAGCGAAGTTAGCCTTAAAGCTTAGAGAGGTTTTTAAGAGTTCCTTTGATACTCTAAGGTGTGTGAGTCTACCCGTAAAAGACTGGTTCATAAGAGATGTTAGCCTTAAAGCTTTGAGAGGTTTTTAAGAGTTTCCTTGATACTCTAAGGTTTTTCTATTATCTTTAGGAAAGTGAATTCCGACAGTTGGTCAGGACTAGATTAGCCCTTGTTTGGGTGAACCAGTATAAATTCTCTTGTGTTGTTCTTTGTTAACTTTAGTTTTTATCTTTCATCTAAAAACAACTAAACAATACTTAATTGAAAAGGATCCCTCTTCCAGTTATCTGGTCAAATACAGAGGTTGAGTACTTTACGCAGATCCCTCATTAGTAAAGTGATATGTTACCTCAGGAATGCACTACCGAAAATGACAATCTTTCTATGATGATTGACTCCACAAAACATTCGAAATATCAAAGAATAAACATTTGTCTTATAAGTGGTGTCAAATGTAACTGCATCTCCGAATAACTTAAAATGTTGAATCATTATAGAATCTGCCCAAAAAATATGTTTCAGTCTACCATTCGAATCCTTGACAATGGAATAAAAAAAATCCGGTTGTACAGATTTGTTCATTTCGAATTCCTCGACTAATAGATCAACGCCATAATTTTTCAGATCGACACGATCGTCACAATACATATTCGATATATCCAATTGCGTACTTCTCATATGCTCGATTCCACCAACTTGAGCTGAAAAATAAGTAGTTTGCTGCGAAACGGGTACATTGACTTCACTAAGAGATTGGAAAAGTAATCTGGAGGTAGAGGATATCGAACGATTTATGGGAAGGAATCGTACTTTTGATGGTGTGGTGAGGGGATGATTGTGCTCAAGAACAATATTTTTAACAATTCATACTTCAGACATAGCTTCTCTCTTTATTTTAATGCTTGCACAAAAACCACAGCTAGAAACTGCATTCTTACGACGTTTCCCTAATTTAGGAGGATGTAATAGGTCAACTATTCCTTCTTTCGAACATAACAATCGTCGCATACCTAAATTTTTTTTACCATCATCTTTACTAGTTCTATAGTTTGTAGAACCCAAACGAACGGAGAAACCTATTTTCGACACATAACCATAATATTGATCAAGAGCATCAGAATATGAGGAATAAATTTGACCAAAAATGGGTGGTGAATTCGATTTAACATTGTCTGAAGAAGAATTGGTATAAGTGGGTTGTTTGGGAACAAAAAAATTAGGAGAAGCATTGTCGGAAGAATTATTAGCATTAAGTAGTCCAGTGACATCATTATTCTCAGAAGAAATTGGAGTTTGCAGATTGTCTAATGGAGTGTCATGGTATTGATAAGGAACATAATTGGCATTAGGAATAAGTGGGAAATCATTGATTCTTGAACATTGAAAATTTTCAAGAGTTTCATTAGGATTACAATCAGATGGTTTTTCGGTTTTGATAGAGTAAAAATCAAGACTAACATTACACTGAGGTCTAGGATGCTCTTTGGGTGAAATCAATGGTTGGGCATGAAGGGGACGATATGGGGGTGGTGTGATATATATAGAGGAGGAATTATGAGAGAAATGAATCGTGTTTTGGGGATCGATATTAGGTTGTGGTAACGGTGATGATTGATCAATAACATTTAATGAATTTTGAGACATACCTTGATGTTATGAATAGATATAACCAAAGAAGAAGGAGACCAAAAACCGTATCCTAGATTGAGAGAAGAAAATGAGATGAAGATGAAGTGTTCTGTAAAGAACTTGAGATGGGAAGAAGGTGGAAGATGAGTAAAGAATGAAATGAAAGAAGATGTAAGACAAGAAGATAGAAGTCTAACACGATTTTACATATTTTTAAATTTTTAGCATTAACGATAAAAAAGGAAGCATTACATGACTAAGATATAAGCACAGTCGAAACAAAAATCAACACAAGGACGATGGAGACATAAATGTAGTAATAGATGGGTGATGGATGTCAAAGCCATTTAATGGTGAAAAGATGGTAAGAAACAAACAACAGGTTAAGACAAAACAAAAAGAAAAATAGAAGCTACGTGGAAGAAAGAAAAGGATAAAAAATATTAAAAAAAATATATATAACTACACGTGGGTTGCAAACTGACGCAACCCACGTGATTGCAAAAATAATTTCACCGGTTATCAACCGGTGAAAAACGTGTGTCGCAGATTTTTTGCGCTAAAATCAAAGGCTGAAATGCCTTCGCACTGTCAGAGAATACGAAAGCATTCGCAACTAATTTATTTTGTAATTAAATATAATATTATATATTTTAATTATAAAAATATCAAATATTAATATAGTAATATTAACTTGATGTTTATTAACATATACTAATATTAACATATTAATGATTATTAAATATCCTATTTCCCAATCCCTAATTCTTAATACACATTTTTTATTCTAGTCGTGCTCTCGCAGTGCTCTCTTCGTGAACTATAATGGGATTGTAGGGTGTTAGTTAGATATGGTTGGGTGTCGATGTATTTTAAATTAATTTAATATTTTAATTTAATTTTGTATTTAATCTTTTTCGTGTCGTGTTCATATCGTGTCATGTCAACACGAATTCGGTCGTATCATGTTCGTTTTAAATTTTTTTGACATGGATCGTGTTCGTGTAGACGAAAAAATTAGTCGTGTCAGCAGTGTTCGTATCGTGTCGTATCAACACGAATTGTCAGGCCTAAATTTCTAACTATAAGCTAATTACAATTATTTATAAAACTATATTTACACTAATATAGCTCCTCAAGATGTGCTAAGGTCCGTCTGTCTCACAAATGGAGTGAATATGAAGAGAGTAATTATCAAGTGTGCCGAAATGTGCCAAATTAATCTTGTTCATTAGATCGACTTTTCGGAGTATATGTATTAGGTTCTTTTGCAGTACATTATTTTATAATGTATATGTGTTAATGGGTCTGATTATTTTAACTATTGGATTAAATATTAATGGATACGATTTGATGACGCACGGCTGTGCATTCAAGGTACGGCGCACTTGAAACCCGTCCAATATAAATAACCCTTTTTTTAATTTATATACGAGTCAACGATTCCTACAATGCTCGACTCAACTCGTTTGCATTCCCAATTTCAACTCTTGCACATCTTCTTGCGATGAGGTGGTGACGACTGACAAGTGTGTCGGGAAAGAGGTAAGGGAGATGATCACTCTATGGGAATGCTGCAGCAAGAGAATGATCACTCTCTCCCAGTGATAAACCCATTGCGAACCCATCGCGGTACCTCATCTGGAACCCATCGATCGCGATCTGATGAGGTACCCATCGCGGAACCCATCGTTGTACCTAAGTATTCGATTCGGTTTGTTTAAATAAACGAACCGGAATCGAATAGTTCGTAACTTTTTTTATATCATCCTAAAAATAAACTTTAAAAAAATAAACATGTTCATCTGACCATCTTTGAAAAATAAAGAATAAAAAAATATTGTTTATAGTTTATTTTCTTTTGTTGATTCAATCCTTAGTTATTTTTTTTTTGATTAAAAACCAGTATTAATATATTATATTAATGAAAAATTGCAAAAATATACATGAGTTATTTAATATATAATATAAATTTATAATAAAAAATTATATTATATAAGTTTATAATATAAATATAAAATAATAAAATATAATAAAAATGTTAAAGGAACCGAACAGTTCGTCGAACCTTAACCAAAGTTTGGGTTCGGTTTGTTTAATTAAACGAATCTATTTCAAAGTTCGGGTTCGGTTCGTTTAATAACCGAACCCGAACCGAACTCGAAATGAATCAAATAGTTCGTCGAATACCGAACTTTTGTTACAACGCTAGTTGTACCTCATCAGCGAACCCATCGCGGATGAGTTACCGGATGAGGCACCTGGAACCCATCGCTGAAAAGATTTAATTAGACTAAAACAGGAATTACAGATTTAACAGACCCAAAGGACAGGTTTAACAGGAATTACACATAGGTAGGACCTATGTGTAATTTCCATTATATTCAGTACTTTGTAACAGTTTGTTATTAAGTATTTATGTGCAAGTAATTTACCCAACACTTGAGATTTGGATATAAGAGAAGCAGGAGGGCTAAAGTGCAATAGTTTCATTGTAATAAATAGGAACTGTACTTAACATTCTAAATTTAATACAAAGTAACAACTTACATACTAAGTAGGATTGTATTAACGGCCTCCTATTTACAATTAACACAGTAAAACCTTGTGTTCTTCCCTCTTTTCCTTTCGCCCTGCCTTACATATTCCAGCCATCTCTGGCTCCAATCTGATTGAAGAGTTGCAGACTACAGGATTATATATATTTGTTAATACGCGGGACCTCATCTGGAACCCATCTCCATTCGATGAGGTACCCATCCTTCCGGTACCTCGATTAGAAGACGATTGGAATCCCGGCGGCACCTCGATCCCGATGGTGAACGCCATGGTCAAAACGATACGGACGGTCTGGAACGACATTTGCAGTAAACACAGTATAGTTTGCCACACCGGAAGTTTTTCCTATATACATATATATTTAGTGTAGGAATGATTAAAGGAAACAAAGATATTCTATGGTAATTATGAAATAAATACAATACTGATATCAAGTACAGAAGCAAGGAATGAAGATTAATGAATGATGGTGTGTGGGCTCGCGCTATGATGTTCACACACACAACTCTTTAGTATCACTATTCTAGGTCACCGATCCCCCTCCCTGTTGCACCATGAGAGGTATTTATACTCTCTGCCCTAGGGCCTAATGGGCCCAGCAGGCCTATCTGGTCCGGGGCCCGACTCTACGGGCCCTGGTACCAACAGTACTCCCTACCCCCCGGGCCAGAGCGCTAAAAGGGCCACCCACCTAATTTTCTTTATGGTGTCTCGTGTATCACACCCTCCTTCACTTGTCTATAAGTATTCCCCCTCCTCTTTATTTAATGGTCAGAAAAACATAATCGATGGCCGTCCAAGATCTGCTGAAAGAGTTTGGTGGTGAGGTGAAGCTCCAGCACTCTTCTTGGACTGAGTACTTATTGTTTCCTGCTGGCTCCTTCCATTCTATTGCTGTGTCGGAGAGCTAGCGGCTTAATTTTGTCTTGATTGACATCCACCGCCGCCTCGCGCAACTTCGCCAAGTCGATGCTCCCTCTTCTTCTGGAACTCTGGTCTCTTCTGCTACTGCTGCCGCTGCCACGTCCAGCTCCCTGCGCGATTCGGCTTCTACTGCCCCCGTTGCTGGTGGGGGCCATCGTTGACGCTCTCGCGGTCGTCGCGGCTCACGTGGGTCCTCGTCCCTCCCTGCTACTGATTTGCAACACTTTTTGTCGGGGCAGCCGAAGTCGGGTCACTATGCCTCCGCTCGCGTCGGGTTCGAGGGCTGCTTCGACCCGGTCCTTATGGGTCATGGGTATGTTCGGACCGGTCCTTCGGCGCCGTCTGGGGATACCTCCTCCTCTCTTCTCCTTGTGTTATGCTCAGAGGGAGGTCGCGTATTTCCCCCGACTTGCTTCCCGGCATCGTTTTGCCTTTTCTTTAAAGCTCGCTTAGCTTTTTCTTCCTGCCTTGTAGTTTAGGGTATCTTGTGGCTTTTGCTGTAATTTTGTAGTGCTCTCGGGCTTGTAATAGAAACTTAGCGCTTAATACTATTTTGAAGTCTTGTGTCCCATTTAAAATTTGAACGACTCTTTTCCTTTTATGCTTCAGTTTGTGCCGTTGGTTTACCCTCACCGCCTACCATCAATCTGGCCCGCGTCCTGCTCGAGCTTCGCTCGTCCTCCGATCCTTTTCCCCGGGCCTCCGGGTGGCGCCTTGCCGGTCTTCCGGCCCTCCGGTGATGCCTCGTCGACCCCTCGGCCCTCCGTCGGTCGTGCCGAATCCCACCTCGGGGTTTTTCCCCGGTAGGGTTCGGCCCCCGTCTGTCGGCCCCGCGACTCGCTTCCTTCCCTGCTGGGCTTCCGGCTCCGTTGCGCCTTATTAGACCGCTGTTCGGGGCTCCTGACCTCTGATGAGTCCATGTATTCGTGATTCTTCGTCTTCTGTGCCCCCCTCTTTATAAATATTTACTGCATCCTTCTACCCCAGTTACTTTCCTTTTTTACATCCCCTCTTTCCCTCTCTACTTGAACTTGGCGACTTCCTTGCAGGGTTGTAATGTCTTCCTCCCATGTCTCCCCTTACCTCCTGGTCGATGATATCATCCACCACGCTTTCACTCCACCTCCTGATCCCAAGAACCCGCTCTCGAAGGCTACTCCTTCCGCCTGTGCCAAGGCTCTGAAGGAGATGTATAAGTACAAGGACCCTACGAAGTACAAGATGGATGGGGACCTTGTTGCCTCCCATCCTCCTCTTGGGCACATTGCGGTTTACGTTCCCTACGCTGAGATTGGTCTGACCCTGCCACTTCCTCCACTCTTCCAAGCCCTCCTCAATCACTGTTGGGTGTCTCTTTCGCAGTTTCCACCTGGTCCCGCCGAGCGCATTGTTACTTTCTCCTCTCTTTGCACTACTTGCGATATTGAGCCTACTGTGCCCCTATTTTTCAATTAGTTCCACATGTATCCGATGACGACTGATCGGAAACGTATCTTGGTTGCATCCCGCGGAGCACCCCGGAAGACTCTTTTCGAAACACTGCCTGATCATGCTCATGGTTGGTGCGACCAGTTTTTCTTCGTGAAGCTGTCTTGTCTCGGGCCTCTTGTTGAACCTTCCGAGAGCTAACCCTCGCTGGGTACTCTGAGGACCCTTACTGGTATTGTCCCCGTGTCGCGTTTGACCGCGGCTAAACTCGAGGCGCATGGTTTACTCACCCAGCTCTCTGAGCATCGCCCCGTGAAGCCCGACCGCATCGGAGCTGGCTGGTCCGTTGAAGACCACCTTCGGCCCGCTGACGCTCGTAGCTGTGATGGGGAGGACTCTTCGCCTCCTCTCAAGAAGACGAAGAAGAAGGCGACGTCCCGGATTATTTTGGAGGACACCCCCTCTCTTTCCTTGGAGTTGAGTCTCGGGAGCTCTGGGGGTGACAACTTGGCCAACACTCCACTGGTCAATACCGCCACGACTTCGCAGATGCCAAGCCTCTCTCCTGACGATCCTCGACGGACCGAGATAGGGAAAGAGTCTTAACGTGGTCTCACTGGGCCCAAGTATGCCCTGGAGGGAGGGATGCTGGACCGTCAAGGGTTCGGCGTGGCCCTGGACTCCACCTTTCTCGCCGGGAAGTATCCCGCGGAACCCGCTAACCCCAACCCTTCCACTGCTATTTCCCAGATGGCGGGGATGCTGGTGAAGGGCTTCAATCTACTGCAGCCATTCTTCCAGGATGAAGCTGAGTACAATTCCCTTTTTGCTCATGATGCCTCGACGCTTGATGAAGACTTGTACGTTGACAGCCTCCGTGGGGTCGCTCTCGCTTACGTCCGTCTCCAGCGAGGTTTGGATCTGCAGGAGGAGTTCCGTCGGCTCAAGGAGCGTGCGTGGACTCTCTCTACTGAGGTCTCGGCCGCCGTAGCTGCATGGTACCAGGTTGTGTCTGGGGCCTCTGAGGCCGCGGAGACGCACCGGGTGCAGCTGGAGAAGGCGACCGGCGAGAAGCTCGCCCTGGAGGAGGCCCTCGTCGAAGCGGATAAACAGGTGACGAGCTTCGAGTGCCGTCTCACATGGGTTGATGCTCATGCTGCCGAGTCGAAGAAGGCTCTTGACCTCGCGACCGCGCGTGCCAACAAACTCACCGAGGACCATATTGGGGCCGCGTCTGCCTTGCCTACCCGGTTCCATGCCAAGTTTTCCGAGTACCAGGCTGAGGACCTGGATGCCGATCTTGCCAATTACATCTCGCCGACCCCCTCCATCTTGATTCCCTTGATCTTTTTTGCTCTTTTTTTCCCTGTAACATAAAATATTTCTATCTTTTGTTACTATTTTGCTTCCGTTTTTTTCTTACTCTGTTGCTTCCGCTTTTTTTTTACTATCGTTTCGGGGTTGTCTATGCCGGCCGTAGGCCCTTTTATGGTCTATCGGCCTTAGGTGCGCTCGGTCGGCCCCCCTCGCCTTTCATTTCTCTTTTCCTTGTGTGGGACGCCCCGGGGGGGGTGAGGTATCACGCGGCCCCCCGGGTGTCTTGCAAGGCCTTGCTTTTCCCCACACTACAAAAAAAAGTAGGCAGTTCAGATGAAATAGGCTGTTGTGTTATTCAATACAGATGAAATAAAGAGTTTTAGAGAACTTCATGTGGATGTCATTCGTCGCAGTTATCCGGGAATGAATCCCAAACATCATGAAAAATTTCCAAGATGGTTCAAAGATCATATAGATACATGTCCTAAAGTAAAATTTAGCATTTGGCGACTTTCACGTGGTCCAAATATAGATATGAAAAAATTCAAAGGATATAGAATGAATGGTATTAAGTTTCTTTCTACGTCGAGTTCGGTGAAATTAAAGACTCAAAATGATGGGATTTTAGTGTTTGCCGAGACATCATGTTATTTAAGTGTTAGAGATGTAAACCCAATAATGAATAAACAAAACTATTATGGAAGATTAAATTATGTTATTGAACTACAATATGAACCAAATCATGTAGAAACACTCTTTCATTGCAATTGGTTTGATGACCAATCTACAAATGGGATACAAGTTGATACGTTTGGTATTATATCTATAAACACTAAACGATTAAAGCACCAAGACGAACCATTTATCTTGGCAGCACAAGCACAACAATGTTTCTATGTGGATGATCCCAAAAAATTAAATTGGAGTGTTGTATTGAAAAGGCCACTTAGAGATTTGTAGTACCTAATTATGGATTTCTTATATATTATTTGTGAGTAATTTTTTATTTTATTTATTTTTCTGTTTTTATTGATTTTAAGTGCTGAATATTTTGTTGTGTTCACAGATTATAAATGACACCCAAAAAAACATTGGTTAGTAAAAAATGACGACTTACACGAAGTTCTGTCGACCATGAAGAACCTTCTTCAAGTACTCATGTTCCGACTGCAACTTCGACTCCAACTTCAACTTCTCAAATTCCAACTCCAACTCCTCAAGGTTCGAGTACTCCAACTACTCAAGTACCAACAACAATGGGTGAATCTAATTCCGACTCCGACTCGAGCCTCGGAGATAATGATGGTAACTAACTAATTATAATCGATGTGTATATTATATAATTGATTGATTTATGTGTATTTATTGACTCATTATTTTTTATTTCAGAATTGAGTCTACCAAATAGAAGAGGTAGAAACTTAGATCATCCGGAAGATCACCCCAAACAAGGTGATAGATTTAAAATAGAATGAGAGCCAATGCACATGGAACCAACTGGATATCTGCGTAAGAAATTTAATGCTATGATCAATAGAGTCACAAAAATGCATACAATTTTTCCATTGAATGTGAACTGGCCGAAACAAACATCTCAGAGCTTTCGACAAGCATTCGAGTACATTGAGGTATGTTTTTTTTTATTTTCTGATTTAGATTTTTTTTAGTCGAATAATTTTCCAATTTTTATTATATAGGTTGATTTTGATTTAGACGGTTACCCAAATGTTCATCAATACATCAAATTCAAACTCAACAATACTTGGAGGCGTTATCGAAACTATATAAAGGAAAAATACTTTGATCCATTTGTTGATGATGAATCAACTGAAAGGATGTATGCTAGTCTTCCTCCATACATTGATCGATTCACTTTCGAAAAGTGTGTGGAAGAATTATGGACTGCAAAAGAATTTAAGGTATTGTTTTTTATACATCCATACTTCAATTATTTACTATTTTATATTGTAAGTTGTTTAACATTGTATATGAATTCGCAGAGAAAATCCAAAATAAACAAAACAAACCGGACTAAGAAGATACTAAATCATAAAACAGGGTCAATTCCTTTTAGTGCAATAAGAGAAAATCTGCAACGCGAAGGCATTGAGGCATCACGAATCAATGTATTGATTCATTTTTCTGGTACTGACAACGAAGTCGTTGTAAGTCTTAGTTTATTTTATAATGTTCATAATTAGTAGTTTATTGATCTACTCATAGCTTATTACTTATTTTATAGAGAAACGTGTCTGAATATTACAAAAGTGATGAAATTTAAGAATTACGTCCAACAACGGATGAAGATGTATGTTTTAAATTATTTTACTATTTCAAATTATTCAAATGTTTTATTTTCTTATATATTATTTTTCGCATTTAGGTGATTCAACAAAAATGCATTTCAAAATTTATTCAAAGCAAAAAAGGGAGGCACATTGGACTTGGTGGAGGATCATTTGCTGAGTCGAGTACTGCTTCTACTAGATTTTCAATTGAAATGAATGCAAGATCTATTGAGAAAGAAAAAGAAAAAGAAAAAATGAACGATCAAATGGAGAAGTTAATAGAGGTATGTATATGAAAGTCAATAAAATTTTAAAGTAATACATAAATATAAATGAATCTTAAATGTTTTACAGGATAATCAAGTTTTAAAAAGGAAATATGATTAAATATTTGATATGTTTGAAGACCTGAAGAAAACAGTTTTATCCCAATCAAATACAACTCCACAACATTCAGATCGTGGATCGTTGCAAGATAGAAGTATTAATGCAGGTCAGAGCGATCAAAGATATCAAACTCCTCCATCCAAATAGGTCTTCCATGTTATTTTTGTTGAATGTTAGTTTTGTTGAATGTTAGTTTTGTTGAATGTTAGTTTTGTTGAATGTTAGTTTTGTTGAATGTTGAATGTTGTTTTTGTATTGAATATTTGTTGAATATTGAATGAATTTACAGGAATAAATATTAATTGAATGAATTTACAGGAATTAATATTAATTGAATGAATTTACAGGAATTAATATTAATTGAATGAATTTACAGGAATTTGCAATGATTTTACAGAATTTTGCATTTAATTTACAGGAATACTGGAATTCCAGTGGTACTGGAATTCTGGAATTTTTTTTTGCAAAAAAAAAACTTATAACGGAAATTCCGTTACAAATACTTAAAAATTTTGTAACGAATTTTTCGTTCCGTTAACTTTAACTTCAGAGTATTTGTAACGGATTTTGGTATTTGTAATGGAAATTTTGTCTCGGACCAAAGTTAATGGAAATTCCGTTAACTTTGCTCTCCTAACTGCCTACTTTTTTTTGTAGTGTTAGAAGCCGGGAAGTGAAGCCGTACCGAGTGTTCGTAGTTTTTTCCATCCGGGCTATGGATTTTCACTCCGATACCCGAGCCTGTGCTGCAACTCGAGCCGTCTACTTCTACAACCCAAGGTTGGGTCAAATTGGGTTGTGTGAGTTCGACAATGAAGTCCGCCACAGCTTGCCCCTTGATGGCAGTGGCTGGTCGGAAGTCTAAGTCGAACTCACTGAGTTCGATTGCCCATTTGGTTAATGGTGAGACATGCCTGATTACGTCAGTCACTCCCAGCAACGCCCTTCAAACAAGAAATAGGGTTCCGTCGCTATATGCCGGACCCCCGGAAGGCTTCCACGGTGCGGAGCACGTGTACACGTCAAGAGCCCAAGGCAATACTTGGGAGTCGCCGACTGGGACTACCAAGTCGCCGACTCTAAGGGTGTATCGCCGATTCTGGCCAGGGAACTCGGGTCTGGTAGACCGAGAACTGGAGCTCAAAGGAATCGGCGACTCCACCTCTGGATCAGCGACTCCCACACCTGAGTCGCCGACTCCCAGCCGTTACGACGGCGGGCCCACACCATTATGGCACCCTTCAATAGGATACCATAATGGGGTGGGCCCCACTCAATTGAATGGAAACGCCTCTAGGACCCTATAAAAGGGGTTCTAGAGGTGTCCTCCATTCATATCTTCTTCACTTGACTCACACTCCACATTAGAGCATCTAGGAGCCCTGGCGGTACACGGGTGTTTTGCCATGCTCTCTTCAGGGGGGAATTCTTGTGAGACATGCCTGATCACGTCAGTCACTCCCAGCAACGCCCTTCGACAAGGACTAGGGTTCCGTCGCTTTATGCCGGACCCCCGGAGAGTTCCACGAATTCGGAAGGAGTGTCTACGTCAAGTACTCAAGGCAGCACCTGGGAGTCGCTGACTGGGACTACCAAGTCGCCGACTCCAGGTGTGAATCGCTGACTCTAGGCCTCGTGGACAGTTCTGGTAGACTGCCACTGGGCTCATGGGGAGTCGATGATTGAACCTCTGGATCGGCGATTCCCACATCTGAGTCGCCGACTCCCAGCCGTTACTTGGGTGAGCCCACGTCATTAAGGCACCCTTCAATAGGATACCTTAATGGGGTGGGCCCCACGCTAATGAATGGGGAAACGTCCCCCAAGACCCTATAAAAGGGGTCCTTGGGGGACCTCTACCCTCAGGTCATTTCCACTTGACACACACCAACCAGAGCAACACTTGGAGCCCGAATCGCCTACTCCCAAGAGAGTCGCCGATTCCCCTCCCCTTCTGCAGGTACATTGACGTAGAGCGTGCGTCGTGGACTCCAAAGCCTCCGGCCCTCCTCGCAACCCCGCGAGCCTACTGGTAGCAGATTTCGTGCTTCATCAGCTGGCGCCGTCTGTGGGAAATCGAACTACGATATCCCGTCGTAATCGCGAAATTTTATTCGCAAAGTTTAGCTCGATTCCCTTAGGGTGAGTCGCTAACTTTGTGTCATGGAATCTCCGATTCACACAGGCAATCGCCGACTACACCCAGTGAGTCTCCGATTGCGGGTTATTCTGCTAGCTAAGAGTGTTGTCCACGGCCAGACTCGAAGGAAAAGCTACCTAAAGCAGTCCCCGATTCCACCATCGTGTGTCACCGATTCAATCTTGTGAATCGCCGACTCACCTTGTGAATCGCCGACTCCACTTGGTTTTTTCTCGAGCCTCTACTCAGCTTGAAAGTCAAAAAACCTAAGGCCAGTCGCCGACTCCACCTGCTGAGTCGCAGACTACACTTGGTTTCTTTCGAGTTATCTCGGTCAATACCTACGCTCCGGTTGGAATTCGCTTTTGTCATCTATGACATCTGAAAGGCAAAAGCACGATTACCATCTGAGAAACAAGAGTAAATCCTCAGTGGTACCCGATGGGGCACACACTGAGCATCCTCAGCCAAACATACAAGTTGAAAGGTTCGAGGATGCTCAAACTGATCTGCCCCCTCGGACATCCATCTCTCCTGCTCTAGAAGCAAGGTTGGTTAACTTCATGGATAACATTGAAAGAAGAGTTAGCAACCTTGAGAAAGCAAGGAGTTAGAGAACAATCACCCGCAAGAGAGCGTGTGAATCAGCTTCTCACAATTCTCCGACTACGGAGAAAAAGAAAAGTCCAGAACCAGAAAAATCAAGAGCTGGACCCAGTAAGAGTCGCACTGAGAGGACTCTTACAACACGATTCGTAGAGGACCTCCGTCGGAAGCTGGCCGACATTCTAGTCATCAGCAATCCGATCGAGTTCTTAAGAGTCAAAAGTGCTCCTTTCAAAGAGGACCTTTTGAAGGTAGCCTTTCCACCAACCTGGCGGGTACCCAGAATAGAGTCGTACGATGGTTCGGGTGATCCATAAGATCACGTCAACCTCTACCTCAGCGTTCTGGAACCGCAAACCACTGATAACGCACTGCTGTGTTGAGCATTCCCCGGCACTCTTAAGGGCAATGCCTATCGATGGTTTTCCGGTCTGCCAGCTGGATCAGTTTCCAGCTTTGCAGACCTCGCGTCCAAATTCATCGCCCAACATGTGGGGATGATTAGGATCAAACACAACGCCAATGCACTACTGGCGCTACGACAGGACAAACTGTCTCTAAGGGATTACACGATTAAGTTCACTTCAATGATGACAGAAGTGAGCAACTTAATCCCAAGTCTGACCATTGCGGGGTACACAAACGGGCTGGTACCCTACTCCCCTCTGGCCCTGAATCTCAAGCTCCATAAAGTGGAGACCTTACCTGATCTCTTCCAACGAGCTCAGTCATTCATTGAGGTGGAAGAGCAGAATGAAAACAAGCTAGTGGAACTTGAGAACACTAGCTTCAAAAAACAAAAGTTCGAGAGAAAGAGCTACAATAACTCCTCGAACAGATACATTAGCGATACGGTTGATTCCTTCAGAAAGGATTGGAAGCCTAAACGCGATAACAAGGTGTATCAAACATCCATCAAACAGTCGCCAAGGGGTCCACCTCAACCATAGAAGAACCGGACCCCACTAATAATCAGCAAAGGCGAGCTGTTTGAAAAACTGAGGAACAGAGCGGATCTTCCCGCTCCTCGCTCTATGGACCCTGCAACCAAGGATCGCCGTCAGAAAAGTGGAAGATTCTGTAAATTCCACAAGGACCACGGCCATCTGACGGACTATTGCAGGGAATTCTCGCTTTATGTCGAGCAATTAATTTCGAACGGCGAACTTGACAATCTGGTCAAAGGATCCCGAGGTCGAAACGATTGCAAGTCTGACACGAAAGGAAAGCGCCCACGCTCTCCTTCACCAGACAGCGACAATAGCCAGGACCACCCACGGAAAACCATCCATATGCTATTTGGTGGTAGACCCACAGGAAGGCTAGCATAACTAAAAGGAATAGGAATAAGCTGTCACCCAAAAGTCCTTGCATCTGACACACGGACAACGTACAGCAACATCGTGCTTAGTATTGAGCACGTTAGAGCCTCTTAGTCTATATGTTAGTTTAAAAATTACAAATTTTACTGTTGTAATTTACATTTCTTAATAAAACTTAGATTTATCATCTACCTACGACTCTAGCTAGCACCCCACACTATGAATCTACTTTGTCTCTATTGCCTTAATAGATTAAAATCATCTTTAATACATTACGATTCAACCCAATCTGGTCACTTCAGCCTAGATATGGGTCCAAAAAGTTGCTCTGTCGTCACGGCCAGAGTTCAACCACGCATTAGGGTCTAAAAGAAGAGTCCTAGGTAGTTGATAGGTACAAGTGAACCCAACCACAGGAGATTCTAAGTACCCACCACACATACCAGAATCTATCATGTCGCTACGGCCTTAATAGATTAGTAATCGTTTTTAAACGATTTCACCCCATCTCATTGTTACAACCTTGATATAGGTCAAAAGTTGCTCCGTCGCCTCGGCCGGAGTTGAACTACATAGTAAGAAACCTAGAACACAATTCTAGTCTTAAGGTTTATCAATATCCTTTGGTTATCTTTCGATATTTTTAGTTGCTTTTCGAACTTATTAGTTTAATCGATATTACGAGTTTCTATTAGTTGTAAAGTTTAATTTATTTTCGCTAATTTAACCGTAGACTGAGCTACGATTCGTACGACCAAGTCTACGCCCAGAGTGGCTAGTGATAGGGTTAGTCTAATTTACGTCCAGAGCGGTTAAATTACGACTCGCGAATCTAGTTTCGGGTCTTAGTTACAATTCAAAAGAGCAAAGTAAATGAACAATTAATAAGAAAACAAAAGCGATTAATTCATTAAGTTCGATAAAAAGGTTACAAACAAAAAATGATAGCAAGTATACAAAATATCTAAGGACTAAGAAGATCTAGTCTTGGGCAGCTTCGTCTTTCATTTTGTCCAGGGCATCTTTGTTCTTCTCCAGTTCCTCGGGATGCTGCTCTACCCATGCCATTATGTCCGTGATGTAGTCGGGGGGTAGAGCAGGAAACACGGAAGGACCAAAGAATATGAGCTTTTGAAGCTGATCGGATTGGTATCGCACGTCCAATTCCAATCCGGCAGCTTTCCCGGAGAGTGTAGAATTGTCTTCCTGGAGAGCTAGAATCTCTTCTTCCGCACTCGCCAGCTCACTCCTCAGCCCGGTTGTTTCACTTTGATGTTGGGCAGCTTGCTTCTTCAGATCCACTATAGTAGCCTCAAGCGAGGCTACGTGCCCTGTCTCGCGAGCTAGCTGGCTCTTCAAATCTTCAATCTCTTGAGCACGGCCAGCAGTAGCAACCTTCAGATCCTTGCGAAGTCCCAATATCTTCGCGACATATTCATCTATTTCTTTCTGCTTGGACTCGATCGTCTTGTCCTTCTTCGGCAGAATATTGTCGCGCAGGTTCTCCATTCTGGACTTCACATTCCTCAACTTATCCAAGGCCTTCTCGCTCTCCTTGAATTTCGTGTCGAGCTGGTTGTATCGTTTTTGAATCTTCTCGACATCATGGATCGAGTCGCCTTGATAACAAGCATGTGCCATATAACAAGCGGCATTCATATGCTTCAGAAGCTCACTCCGACACCAGAACCCAGGATGGCCCATGAGGAGTGACATTGCTTCCCTCCGAGTTTCAGAATCAGCCATGAAATCGGGAAGTGTCACGCCAGCAGATGTGTAAGGCACATAACCAGCAGGTGGCTGTGCGGAGCGAGAGCTCGACCCTTTCTCGAAGTTCCGACGAGGCTCGGCACGAGTGCTCTTCTTCTTCCTCAGTCTGATGAGCTTGCCCTCTCGAAACCTCTTGCGCATATAAATGGGAGCGGCGTCATGATATAAAAGCGATCGCTTTTTCCCGCCCTCCAGCTCCTTATCAGTAAGTGGTTGATGTGCCTCTTCCACGTCTTCGAATGTGAAGTCTTCCCTTTGGCAAAGGACAAAGGGAACACCGCGCAGCACGGAATATTCAGTTAGAGCCCGCGCTATTCAGTCTGAGGCCTATATATCCCTCGTAGTCAACCCAATCGAGGTGTTCATGTGCACTCGATGAAGATCATTCCACGCTTCCTGACTCCCGGAAAGAAACTCAGAAGTTATGAAAATGAACTCTCTTTTCCAGTTGCATCCAAAGTTCATCGGCAACTCATCGACGATGTTTTATCAAAATGTCGTCCCGTGAATCCAACGCGACCAGATGCAGACTTCTCCTTCGTCAGCTTGTAGTAGTGGAGAAACAAGCTTGCGGTTGCAACAATGTTGAGGCCCCAGCAGATATTCATGAACCCCCGCAGGATCACAAAGAATCCCGTCGGGAGCTGCGACAGGGACACTTCAAATGTCAGAAGCACTTCGCTAATAATCTCCGGAATCGGCAGCTCGGAGAAGTGCTTGAAGTAGACCCTTGGGATGGCCTGGAATCCCAGGGGTGGTAGATTTACGGGCTGATAACGCGATATCCAGAATCGCAAATGTCCAGATAGCTGAATCCCCAAGAGCAGGTCTCGAGCGTCGCTCGCGTTAAGGGTCGAAGGGGGATTCAGTCCGTCAGACCCATCCAAGGTTGCGTGAGTCATAACTTGTTCGAACTCGCCGTCCCCGGAGCGGCCTATTGGAAGCAACCTTGGCTCACCATTCACGGCGACTTCACAGTGAGCGAACCCAGATGGGTTCGGAGCTCCAACATAAGTATTCAAGTCGAGGTCCAGATCTCGACTAGAGTCCAAGTCCACGGGAGATGGCGGAGTTCTTTCAGAGCGCCGGCTCGCTCTACGGCGTGGATTCTAAGCACCACGATCCACGAATAATGCCTCATCAAAGTTAATGTTGAGAGGCAGAGGGACCCCCTCGTCTTGTTCGGGCACATGTACTTTTCCCTTACCGGTGGTGCGTCTTCTCTTTCTTTTCAGTGAAGGACCATCCGCAGATGGCCCTTAGTGCAGGTTCAGTCCCGACACGATGCGACCTTCCGCGTTCACAACCAACAGAGCGGTGTGACGCACCGAAGAGTCATCTATTTGCATAGGAGTCGCCGACTCCAGCACTCGAGTCGCCGATTCAATGATAGGAATCGGCGAGTCACGGCCAGCAGTCGCCGACCCAATGGCAGCTGAGCCTTTCCCTCTCCGCTTGAAGGATTTTCCCTTGATGGGCCCAGCTTGTGTCGCCGTCTCCACGATGGAAATCGCCGATACAGAAGGCTCGGGAATCTCCTCCAGCTCGAGAGGCTCTCGCACGACCACATGGGCCTTGCACTGTGTCTCCGACTCCACAAGGGGAGTCGCCGACACTGACGAAGCGCCAAGCAGCTCGTGCACAGAGGCACTCAGATCCATATTATGAGGTGGAACGACCGGAGTCGCCGACTAAACCTCTCTGTTAGGAGAAGGAATCGGCGACTCGACGGTGTTCAACACCTCATCGAGACCCTCAGCGGTCATCTCCGCAATGAAAGCGGACGTTTCAGCTTCCTTTAAGAGTGACAAGTGGGAATCAGGGGAAGTCATGATGGGAATCGTCGATTCGAAGGAAGAAAACTTGGGAATCAGCGACTCAAAAATCTAGGGTTTTAGGCGATTAAGGAGGCAAAAAAGTATTGTGAGGTTTTGGGGAAAAACTCTCCACTATTTATAGCCCCTGGGAAAATTGCAAAAACCCCCTAGAAAATCCAAAATTTGCAAAATTTGAGATCAGGAATCGATCTCCAAATCCCCCAAATCACGCCACTGTCGCCGACTCCACAGGGCAGTCGCCGACTCCAAACAAAATCTCACAGCACTGTGAGATACATTTCCTTATTTGGAGATTTTACAAATATTTCCCGTATATTCTCCAAATATCCCAAGGATCTCCCAAAAAGATCCGACGGTTATGCTAGGAGTCGCCGACTCACAGAGGGAGTCTCCGACTCACAGGGGTAATGGCGAGACATGCCTGATTACGTCAGTCATTCCCAGCAACGCCCTTCAAACAAGGAATAGGGTTCCGTCGCTATATGCCGGACCCCCGGAAAGGCTTCCACGGTGCGGAGCACGTGTCTACGTCAAGAGCCCAAGTTAACACTTGGGAGTCGCCGACTGGGACTACCAAGTC
>LFYR01000903.1:199032-250070 GCA_001185155.1 Zostera marina | reverse complement strand
CACCCTCCCCCACCTTCCGATTGGACATCCACGGTTGATTTGTCTTCCGTCGACCGTTCCAACAAACAATCGCGAGACCCATCTTCGCGGGAGGTAAGGTAGATACTGCATCGGAGGCAGGGAGCTCCATCTTCGCGAGTACTGCATCTACTCGCGATTGCCGGACCCCATCTTCGCGATTGCAGGACAGGCACGGGAACTCGCGATTGCCGGACTCGCGATTGCAGGTCTCCCGAACCCATCTTCGGGAACTCGCGATTGCAGGTCCAACGTTCGGAACCGCGATTGCAGGTCTCGCGATTGCAGGTCTCGCGATTGCCGGACTCGCGAACCCATCTTCGGGAACCCATCTTCGGACTCGCGATTGCAGGTCTCGCGATTGCCGGACTCGCGATTGCCGGACTCGCGATTGCAGAACCACCGGATGGGTTCACCGCCACCGGATGGGTTCACGTCTGGAACAGTTCCGGCACCCATCGCGGAACTGTTCTGGTGGCCGTCTGGAACGGCACGTCCGTTCCAGATATTTTCCCTATATATATATTCACGTCCTTTTCTACCTAAAAATCAAAATTATTTACTAGGAAGGAATTTAGACTCACAAACTTGATTGTTTGATTCATGAATCTTCAGTCCTTCGGTAGGGCGGGCTAATCATGAATCAGGTATGGTTTGTGTAAGGTCTTATCTCGCCTCTCACTCAAGTCGGACAAGTATCACCATATCAGTCAGTTAGTTTACCTCAAAATTTCAGACTAAGACTTGCCCATATCGGGCATCGATCAGGTTTGACCGTTTGAGAAATATAAAACTAACTTGGAAAAAAATTGAAATCAATAAACTGAAAATTTTATAAATCAATAAACATAAATTAAAAATTTTAAAAAAGGAAGAAAGATAAAACCAACTCACCTTAGAATTAGATTATGGGTGTAACTGGGATTGGTCTTTCCTATCTCATCCCATTAAGGTCTTAAGGATCCGTTCCATTAAGATTTTAGTTTTTTTTTTTTTTACAATAAAATTAAAGAGATGATTAAAACTTTCCTAATGAGTTAGTTACCTGGAATATTATTTAATTTAAAATGTAATATAAATCGATTTATTAGGTATAATTTTTTTATATTATCAACTTATATTGTGTTTTTTAAAGTTTTAATTTTTATACTTAAATTTTCTTTAAAAAAAACTTTAAATGATTATTAATTAAATTTTAAAAATTTAACTAATTAAATTAATTATGTTTTTTTTTAATTCTAATAAAAATCCGTCCCACATTGGTTTCCATAATGGGTTAGGATCCGATCCAGATTCTAAGTTTGGTATAACAAAACTCGTTCAGTTCCAAACCCACTTTTTAATGGGGTTAAATCCATCCCATACCGCCGCGCTCGGATGCACCCCTACTTTGGAGAAGAGAGTTGGAAATGAAAAGAGGAGACTTCACTATTGACTTGTGAGTGATGTTTTTGGATATTTATTTACTATTTAGTACTACTTAAGCTTGGTGCAAATTTTTATTTACATTTTTTTTAAAACACTGCCAATCTGCCATTGCCCATTGGAAGGAATAGGGCCAGGGACGATGTAGGAAAATTCACGTCCAACCATTTCCGGATACGAAAATTAGAATTGAAATCTAATATTCATACTCAAGAAGTCAAGATAAATTATATTTATATCTTATTATATAATTTATATGAATAACATTATATAATATATTAAATACGTAAATTTATATTTAAAAAAAATTACATACAACCTTTTGCATTTTACATTCTTTAAATTTTTAACCAAAAATTTCTAAATCTATTTCTTTCCCAAATCCCTAAACCGATTTTTATTTCTTTCTAAATCACCCAACCACCCCTCGCCCATTGTTTCCATCTCCTTCCGTTAAAATACCTGAGAATACCACTCATCAGAAAGTCTATCTCAAACAGGAATTTTGATCCTTTGATAGCAGATCTAAATGACATTCTAACAAGATGGAGCAAAAAGAAACTATCGTACATGGGAAGAGTACAATTAGTGAATTGGGTCTTCCAAGGAAAATTTGGATATTTGATGCAAATTAGTACAGTTTCGCAGGTTACAATGCAAACAATAAAGTCTCTAACCTACAGGTTCATATGGGGGACACAGAAAGAAGTCGCTTGCGGTCAATGATGATTAAACCTCGACCCGAAGGTGTCATGGGGGTAAAGGATTTTAAAACTACTTGATGATATAGTATAGTATCAAGACTGTAGTGACAAGTTTACACAATACTCTCTACCCCTGTTCCAGTCGACCCCTAGGGATATTTATACATTTTCCTAATGGGCTGGGCCTTTATTGGGTTGTACTTGTTCCAGCCCACGGGTAGACCCGACTTACTCAGATTGATAGCGAACTGTCTCGGACCAACCCGACCCGTTTGGGTCTCATTTGGTTTCCTTTGTTGGGTTGCTGTAGGCTTGTTGTCTTGCTTCTGGGGTGGGCCTGGTCTGATGGACCAGGGGTACCATCAGTACTCCCCCCCTCCTGCCCTATATAAGAGCTTCTTTTTTTCTTTTGGTCTTTTTCCTTCGCATTCATCATGTCTTCTCTTGAGCTTATGTTGGATGAACTGGGTCGCGAGTTGATGCATCAACAAGCTTCCTGGTCTGAAAGTCTTCTTCTTCATGTAGATGACGCTCGCGAATTTGCTACTACGGAAAACCATCGCCTCAGTTACCTGATTTCGGAAGTTCAACGCCGTATTCTTGCTCTTTGGCGGGCTTCCAACGGGACCAGTATTGTTATTCCGACAGTGGTAACTGCTCGAAGTCGTTGTGCGCCTGCTACTGCTCCTGGAGAACTTCCTGCGGCTGGTGGTGCACGTGATGGGTTTCCTGCTGCTGGTGATCCCCCTTCTGATAGGCACTCATCTGCTCCTCCGGTTCGTCGAGGACGCCAACAGCGTGCTGGTCATGCGTTACTCCCCCCCACCGACCTTTGTCATTTCCTTTCGCGCGGGACTCCTCGCTAGGCGTGCTTGAAGGATTTCCTTACAGGATATGTTATTTGCTTGTGTGTTGCTTCCTTTGTGATTGAACTGTTTTTGTGTTGCAGCTTTTTTTGTGAACTCTCCTGTTGGCGAGATAGCGTCTTTTCTTTTATCTTTAAATACTGCTACTTTACATTCCCGCCCTGAATCTTTAAATACTGGTGTAATGTCCCCCTGTTCTTCATTCTCCGTAAGGGAAATATTAAACTTCACTTTTGGTTTTTAAATGTCCGTACGGATTGATATACTTGGCTTTTTGTTTGGAAAATTGACAATCCTGGGGGTTTCATTTGCTAATTCAGTTATATGACGTCTACTCTTCCTCTATGTATCCCCTGCTCTTCTGGTCTCCATCTGCGCTTATCTACCTTCGCTTGTGGCTCGGGTTTCATATCGCTTTCCATTCTTCGGCCCCCCATCCCCCGCAGGTATGATCCTTACGGCCTTGTTCCGGCTATATTTGTTCTTGAGAAAAAATACATGTTGTAACTAATATCAGTAGTTTTAGGTCCAAGTTGGAACCGTCCGCTATTTGCCTTGCCTTGCCTTGCGGGGAGGGGAGTTCGTGCGGCTCTTCTTCTGTTCGTCTGCCGATTCCTCTTCCTTGGTGATTTTGTTTTCCCGCTTATATTATTTTCCCATAAATAGTGTTTTTACCTACTCATTATTTACTATGTTCTTATCTAGAGTTTTTCACATATCCGCTGCTCGCCTCCTCCTCCTTCGTGCAAGCTCTGCGATTTTCATGGCTGACCTCAACCAGTTCATCGACGGACTGAACTTTGACGGTAACCTTCTTTCCCCTTCTGAAAACCCTCCATCTATCTTTACTCGGCGTGATTGGGTTCTCCTTTGTCCCACAACCACCTTCAAAGATTGTAAAACCCCAAATACCATTCTTGCCTCGTCTCCTCCTCCTGGGTACACCGCCATTTACTCTGGGTATGTTAGAATAGGTTTAAAATTTCCCGTCTCCTCTTTTATCCGATCCTTTCTATTGTTCCTGGGTGTTGCTCTCTCACAACTTTCGCCCTCCAGTATTGATCGCCTCTAATGTTTCGAGTACTTGTGTCTTCAGTTGGGGATTTTTTCGTATGAAAGAGTGTTTCGTCTTATGTTCTCCATCTCGCGTCCAAATGCTGCCCGGTTACAGATATCCACCCGTACGCACTGCAAGATTCTTGATGGTTTTTCAGACCGGTCTCATAAGTGGAAGAACCGATACTTCTTCGCAAAATCTGATTGCCTTGGTATGTCTGGTGTTTCTTCCGAGTGGAAGGATACCAATTTGTATGAGTCCCAGACCCTTACTGCAGAGGACCTGACCCTTGAGGAGAGTGTTGTCCTATCCTTGTTACAATCCATACGGGAGCATCAACCCATACTGTGTCAAGATCTTATGTCCGGGCATTGGAAGGGAACCCACCTGTACCTTGTTCCTGCCGGTAAATTACTTTTCCTTGTCCTTTTTTCATTGTTGATTGTTTCTTTTTTCTTTTCAGGGGACACTTTCGATGGGGAATTAATGGGCTTCTTTGCAGGAAATGTATCATCTAGTCTTCTGTTAATTGAGTGGGGATTATTTCCCGTTGGCTGCTGTGAAGTGCACAATTCTTCCCTAGTATCTTCGTAAATTGTCCTCACCGGACTATTTGTTTCCTGTGCGATCAGTGCTTGTTGATTTTCTCGAGCAACCGATAGGGGCTGACTAGCGCCTGCTGTTGCCGTGATTTCCTGGTTTTCTTCCGTCTGATTCATCCAGTCTGGCTATTCTGAATCCATATCGCCGGCAGATCAGAAGGTTGCGTGTTCGTTTCACGTCAGGTTCACCACTGATGATATAGTATAGTATCAAGACTGTAGTGACAAGTTTACACAATACTCTCTTCCCTTGTTCTAGTCAACCCTTAGGGGTATTTATACATTTTCCTAATGGGCTGGGCCCTTATTGGGTTGTACTTGTTTCAGCCCACGGGTAGACCCGACATATCCGGATTGATAGTGACCCGTCCGGGTCTCATTTGGTTTCCTTTGTTGGGCTGTTGTGGGCCTGTTGTCTTGCTTCTGGGGTGGGCCTGGTCTGATGGACCAGGGGTACCATCACTACTCAAGTGGTCGCAACAGTGGACAAACTATGTAGGTTGTGGACGGACAAGGGCATATGAGGGGATTGGATGAACAAAAGGTACATCAAAGGAAAAACCTTGAATAATATCACGTGGAGGGAGGTCACATGGAGGGAGATCTTGCGACAACGTGAAAACATAAACAAATGCGTGGATTGTACATCAAACCGAACAATTCAGTGAAAGGGGAATGGTAGCCGACCTTCATTAGCAAATGCAGTAGATACGTTAAAAGAGACAAACCCGAAGAATGATCTAGCGATAGGTATATGGTCATGAGGTGTCCACAAAATCTCCTTGAACATGTGGAGAATACAGAGGGGCAGCATAACAACAAGGGATAAACTGAGACGTAGAAGAATGAATGTAGCAGAAGATTGTGTATTATATGGTGAAAAACCTGAGACAATATCACAAGTTTTTTTCAAATGCAAGTTCGTGAGGTGGATGTTAAAGGAGAGCTTTGATGCAACGAGTGGATTGGTGAATACACAAGACATTGGTGATTTTGAAGTCATGGTTCATGAAATTGAGAAAATCACTCCTGGATCAAAATGTTGAGGATTGCATTGGACAATGTTTGATTTCATACTGTTTCACATACGGCAGGAGCGAAACCAACGTCGCCATGAAGGAATCTCAAGAAAATACTTCAGATTGATGGAAATCAGTTTCAATGAAGAAAAATTCAAAAAGCCACACAAGAGGAACGCGAAAGTAAGGGCATTGCACCAATGAGATGTTCTTCAGTTGCTGATCCACAACAGGGTGGAAGAAGAAAGTTAAGATTGATTAACTGTCGGTCAAACTCGTCTCCTTAGATAGAGATAAGTATAATTATATTTAAACCAATTGTTTTTGTGTGTTGAACTTCTATAAATGTTAATTTTTCTCTTTTAATATATTAAGCAACTTATTTAAAAAACAAAAAATTATTTTAGTATGTTACATTATTGTTTAAAATCAATAAAAAAAACATGAATTGAAAATATGATTTTAAATTTAATATTTTATATTATTAATTAAAAAAAATCCAATAATTTGATTAGTTATCTCGGTCTTTGATTCCCGTCCCATCCTCGGTCACCCCTAATCCATAGGAGGTTCGGAGGATAATATAAATCCCAAATCCATGATTAATCTTAATTCTACTTGATTATATCTGATCATGTTTAGAAAAAATATGAAACATTAATTATGATTAGGCTAATCTTGAGATTAAACCCTAATCGGCTAATCGTATTTACTTGATTTAAAAATCGTGGTTAGAATTGGGCAAAAAGTGTAAACTCAATTTAAACTCCCAAAATCTTCTTCAGAGTTCACAGACCCCATCGTCGCCGTCAGAGAAGACATTCAAAACTCTCGAAGTCGACAATGGCGCAAACGGAAGCTACACCTGCGCGATTGATGTCGGAGACTACACCTGAGCCATCGCATTCCAAGAAAGGATCCGACTACCTACCGGAAGATATAATGTAGCACTACAACGACCTCGGTGACGACGTATCGGCAGACTTGTACGCTTGGGTTTTCCGGAAATGCGACCAATCGTTGCAGTTGGAATCGGAACGGTGAAACAATATCAAAATCCAAAATAAAACAATTTCAAGAGAAACATCCTGTCCCACGCGGAAAGAAAATTGTAATTAAATATAGAAGCAGACCCAATCCTAGAGCATTCACGTCCGCGAAATGGGACGCAGAGGAAAGAGGGGAGAGGATTTGGTAACTGAACTCGATCTGGTTAGTGAATTCTCCGGAACGTTTCAATGGTTAGCAGTTAGCACAAGTTATTATGTCAAAGTGTTTCCAGTTGTCATATATGTACGTATGTTTGTTTATTTTTCTTCAACAGCAATAACCAAACCACAACAACCAAAGTAATTATCGGTTCATTGTCTTTGTCTTCTGTCTGTTGAGATCTGGCTATTAAAAAAAACTTTACAGATTTCGATATAACCGGTGACAGAGATAGCTAGATATTCTGATGAACTGACTGTCTTAACTCGTGGAGATTGTGTGTGCCAATGAAGTACCAGACTGTCAGATCGACTGCCGGTGGTGGTTGAGATGAAAATGATAAAGCAATAATTGAATTGAATTGAATAAAGGGTTGGAATTGGAGTGGGAAGGAAGACAAAAGGTGCGAAAAGAAGAGTAAGTTTGTTTAATTTGTTTGGTGACTCAATTCAAACCGACCACGGCAAACGACAATGCGGCAACTTCTTCCGTTTTTCATTTTCTGTTTGGTTCTTTCTCCGACGGTCGATTCCTCCACCGATCAAGCTGATGGTTAATTAATTTTGATATTCTCTTATTTTTATTTTCAATCTTTACTATTAATAATATACAACTTCAATATTAATTCCCCAGTTACCGCTCTGAACACCATGTTCAGTGGCCTCAACTCGGCGTCGCAGCTCAGTGGTTGGAGCAACAACGGCGGAGATCCTTGCGGAGAAGGATGGACCGGGATCAACTGCTCTGGTTCTCAAGTCACCAAAATGTAATCAACTCCGATCCTATTTTCTAATTATGAGATTTAACATGTCAGTCATTAATTGAATATTATTATATCAGAGATTTATCTGGATTGGGTCTTACCGGAGGATCTCTTGGATACACACTCGATAAAATGACGTCGGTTACTTACTTGTAAGTTGAAGTATGTTGTTGGTTGTAAATTGGATTGCAATTGGGTGATTAAGAATGATTCATTTTGGATCGATATCTGAGTGCAGTGATTTGAGCAATAACGGCATCGGACAAGGAAATCAGTTTCCGTACCAACTTCCTCCAAATTTAGAACGATTGTGAGTTACTACATGAGCACAGATCACAACAAGTTAATTTGTTTGTTGTTTTAAGGTTAATTTGTTTTGACTACCGCACGATGTTGGCAGGGATTTTTCAAGAAATACATTTTCCGGCGACCTTCCTTATTCCATTTCTCAAATGTCAACGTTGAAATATCTGTGAGTACCTTGACTTCATATTTCAAAATTGAAATGCATGTATGTACCATGTACGTGACTGGGCGGGCTTCTAAATGCAGAAACATCGGCGGGAATCAGCTTCAAGGTTCTTTATCGGACATGTTCGCCAACCTTCCTCGTCTTTCTACAATGTACATACCTTATTATAACACTACTACCTAGCTCGATCGATAGATACTCTATATTTAACGTCATACTTAATGTGTAGAAATTTCTCCAATAATAATTTCTCCGGTGATCTACCGGAATCTTTCGGGTCGCTTTCCAGTCTCAAGAAATTGTAAGGGAATTAAATTATTCTTAGATCTCCCTCCTGTTGTATTTATTTATTTTTTGAGATTTTCCTGCGCGCAGAGATTTGCAGAACAACCAATTCACAGGGACCATCGACGTTCTTGCTAAACTACCACTTGGTGATCTGTAAGAAATGAATATTTTCTAGCTCAATTCATATTCTCATTCATGCATATGAAATCAATCAATATTTCCTCGACGTCAGGAATGTAGATAATAACCATTTCAGCGGTTGGATACCCGATCAATTGAAAAATATCAACAATTTCCGGTGAGCTCATTGAGATAGATATCGATAAGAGTTTCAGTTGTGTTTTTTATATGTAATTAATTGCGAACAGGAGCGATGGAAATTCATGGAACGCAGAACCCCCTCCACCTCCATCAAAACCATCCTCAAAGAATCCATCGCACACACCGACGCGTCAAGGTCGAAAAACAAATCCCGTTCACGTCCCTCCAACCACTAAAGGCGGCAATAATAGTAGTAGTAAAACCGGTGTGGGTGGCGGCTTAATAGTCGGCGTAATTCTTTCAGTACTGGGTGTTGGGGCTGTGTTGGCATTCTTGTTGATAAGAAGAAAGAAAAATAGATTTTCCGGAATGGAAAAGTTGGAGAGCAAGCAGGTTTTTACTCCTCTATATCCGGTCAACGAAACTAACGGTACGTACGTATGAATATAATCCGATGTAATTCGAATAGATCAAATATTATAGATAATTATTCAGAAGACTTTATATGTATGCAGAGTTGAAGATTATTGGAATACCATCAGAGTCGACGTTACAAACACCTCCTCATTCTCCGATGGGCCTGAAACATCGACATAATACGACCGACTACGAGAAAGACGAGCAGTTAGAAAACAAGGACAACAATGAATTTTCTGATCATAAAACCATCGTTATGGAATCAAGAAAATCAGTCCCGATATGCAATGTATATTCGGTGGCAGATCTACAAATGGCCACAGGAAGCTTCAGCGCAGATAATGTAATCGGCGAGGGGTTGTTCGGACGTGTATACAGAGCAGAATTCGACGATGGCAAGGTGTTGGCTGTGAAGAAAATAAACATTTGTACGCAGAAGAAGCAAGAGGAAGTAGAAGAAAAATTCTTGGCTACGGTTTCAAACATTTCCAGATTACATCATCCAAACGTGAGTGAGGTCGTCGGATACTGCTCGGAGCACGGGCAGCACTTGATTTTGTATGAGTTGCACGAAAATGGTTCGCTGGAGGAATTCTTACATTTGGGCGATGATTCAAAGTATCCGTTATCATGGAACATCCGGGTGATGATTGCATTAGGTACCGCTCGTGGTTTGGAGTAAGTAGCTAATTGATCTCTAAATGGATCGTAGCTAGTTTTTATCTTATTTATAGAGATAAATTGTTGTTGGTATAGGTATCTACACCAAGTTTGCTCCCCCGCTTTAGTCCATATGAATTTGAAGTCGGCCAATATTTTACTCGACGCCGAGTTGAATCCACATGTTTCGGATTGTGGACTGTACAATCTTGTGGGAAATGCGGATCGGCAGGTGTGAGAACCAACATTTGAATCTATCTATATATATGTGTGTGTGTGTGTGTACAGGAAGGATGTTTTAATTTGTTTGAGGTTCAGGCATTTGATCTAGACATAGGCTGTGGCTACACATCACCGGAAATGACAATGTCAGGTGAATATACACTGAAGACCGACGTGTACAATTTCGGAATCATTATGTTGGAACTTGTAACTGGGCGCAAACCATTTGACAGGTATATTCCTATTAGCTAGCTACTTATTACATACAATTAACCAGTTTGATTAAATATGGATCACTGTATTTCAAACAGTTGCAGACAGAGATCTCAGCAGAGTTTAGTCCGATGGGCTACGCCTCAACTCCATGACATCGACGCACTTGACAAGATGGTGGATCCAACTCTCAGAGGCATATATCCTGCCAAGTCTCTTTCAGGATTTGCCGATGTCATTGCTCTCTGCCTCCAGGTATATTAAATTAAATTTCCAATTAAATAATATCAAATCAAATCTTCAATTTCATCTTAATTCCTAATCACACACACCATTGCCAATTTGCCATAGTCCGAGCCCGAGTTCAGACCACCAATGTCAGAAGTTGTTCAAGCATTGGTTCGACTAGCGCAACGAGAGAAGAATGGGTTATCATAATTCGTGAATTCACGATGCAAGTGCAAGCAAGCAAACTCTATTTATTTGGCTATTTGTTATTGTTTTATGCTACTTCTGTGATTTTACTACCCCGACCACGTGCAATTTTATGCTATTATTTTTATTTTTATTTTTATTTTTATTTTTCAAATAGGGAATCTATTTCAGATCTTCAACCAAATACAAGGCTTCTTTCTTCTAAGCTTCTCATTATACATACTTCAGGCAACAAATGCCGACACCGATTGTCTACCACTTATTCACCGCCTCTACTCCATTCTCTCTTAGATCAGTCAAACCGACAAAACCCTCACTACATCCACGTCGTCAATGCCAAATTTCGGCTTCCGGTACACGCATCCATGGTCGCAAGCTCCGTGCGGCGGTAATCGGTGGTGGTCCTGCGGGTTCTTCAGCTGCGGAAGCAATGGCTGCTGGTGGAATCCAGACTTACCTTATCGAGCGTGCTCCTGCTGGAGCTAAACCTTGTGGTGGTGCTATTCCCCTATGCATGCTTGATGAGTTCTCTGTTCCGTTGGATCTCATCGACCGACGCGTCAGGCGGATGAAGATCATCTCCCCCTCCAACCGCGTCGTTGACTTTGGCCGCACTCTTAAGTCTCATGAGTATATCCCTATGCTCCGAAGGGAAGTGCTCGACTCCTTCCTCCGTTCTCGCGCTGAAAGCCGTGGCGCACAAATCATCACCGGTTTATTTCTCGGCCTTCAACTCCCGGTATCTTCTTCAGACCCCTACGTCATAACCTACACCTCATCGTCCGAGAAGACATTCAAAACACTCCAAGTCGACGTCGTCATTGGCGCAGACGGTGCCAACAGTCGCGTGGCCAAAGCGATCGATGCCGGAGACTACACCTGCGCGATCGCATTCCAAGAAAGGATCCGACTACCGGAAGATAAAATGAAGCACTACAACGACCTCGCGGAAATGTACGTCGGTGGCGACGTATCGCCAGACTTCTACGCCTGGGTTTTCCCCAAATGCGACCACGTGGCAGTTGGAACCGGAACAGTGATATCAAAATCCAAAATAAAACAATTTCAGAGAAGCATTCGGAGCCGCGCAGGCGATAAGATCGCCGGCGGGAAGGTGGTAAAGATAGAAGCACACCCAATCCCAGAGCATCCACGACCGCGACGGATTCGGGATCGAGTGGCCTTGGTCGGGGATGCAGCTGGGTACGTGACCAAGTGCTCAGGAGAAGGTATCTATTTCGCGGCAAAATCTGGGAGGATGTGCGGGGAGGCAGTTGTGTCGGCGTCGGAAAGAGGGGAGAGGATGGTAACCGAACTAGATTTGAAGGAAAGATATTTGAAGAAATGGGACAGTGAATTCTCCGGAACTTTTCGATGGCTAGATTTGGTGCAGAAGGTATTCTACGGGAGTGATCAGGGAAGAGAGGCTTTGGTGGAGATGTGCAGTGATGAGTACGTTCAAAGAATGACCTTTCAGAGTTATCTCTACAAGAAACTGGCCAAAGGAGATCCCTTGGCAGATATTAAGATGGGTTGGAGGACTCTCGGTAGTTTGATCAGGGCCAACGTTGTTGGAAAGGAGATGGCCAAAATTAATGAATGAACAAATCCATCTCATCATTCTCATGGTTTGTTTAGGAAATTAGGTTTTTCTATCTACTTCGAATTGATATTATATTCTCTTCAAGGATTTAAACAAATTTCTCCTATGAATCCAGAGCACTACTATGCTTTATTATTAATAAACTGCTTGTCTTCCGATTATTACTCTGTAATAACTTCAGGTAAATACATATATAGCAAACTAGTAGCTGTATGATTACTTTCAACATAAATTTACAAGTCTATGTAGAAAATTTACAAATTGTATCTCACTTTGTATGCTCCAAAATGGTGTAAGAAGGTAAGTCTTTTACACAGAAAACATCCTCCAAAGCTAGTTCCCTTTCAAGTTGCGTTCTTGTAGATTTTAGAACATCCTGTAGGAACAAAAGGAAACGATCATGTGATCATGTTAATATGTTATCTGTGCATGATGCATTTAATGTAGAAACTAAAAAATAGTGTGGATAAATTTGTAATGCTCACACATCTTTAATCTTTATACCATGCATATCCTAATTAAGAATATGCAGTTCAGATAATCAGATCTTAGTTCCTATTAAATAATAGTTATAGAAATTAAACAGAACTCATACATTAAACTCCATATAAGAAGCACGTTTTGCAAGCCATTGAGCATCCATCAACTTAAAAGCTACACAGTACAGGTTATCGAATGCCATTCTGTCAGCTCCAAGCAGTTTCAAAAATTTAATCCCTACTGAAGAAGTTGGTATACCTGCCAAAGTATCATTTCATTGTAAATAAGAAGAAGGTTATCGAATGCCATGGAATTCTAAACAATTTTTTTTCAGATTTCCTCTGGTCTCAAATCTCAACCATTCATGTGTTCTACCACTCTACCTGATTGCAGATCCAACATCTGGGCTAACATAAAAGATAAATTGATGCCTGCCACAGCAAAAGGGTACTCCCATTCAGATCTCTGCCCTTCCTTTTTAAGAAGCAACCTTTGGAATGATTCCTGCATAGAAGAATGCTATGTTAGAGAACTAGATTCATTTATCTTCTTGTTTTACTGTTTTACACGATGAAAACAAGGGAAACCCCTACAAAATGATTCTTTGCAAAGAAAATAAGATTCTCCAAAGATATGAATCCAGCACCCCTGAAATCAAACAATCAAGTAAACAAATGAATTGACCATAATTAAGGAACTTTATAGTATTTTACACGCAATCTCAAATGCATAATATTTGCCGCCTCCAAAGTTATACCTAAAATCTGTCGATGGGTCACAACCTTGCCAACCCATCTCCTTCCACAATTCAGATTTAAGGGGAGGTGTCTCTCGGTTAGGATAGGCCAATTCCCAAAGTTCTATCAGTGCATTCTGGAAGGGGGAAAAAACTATTTTTAGCGAATTCGACACATCCATAAACTGGTATCGTAACAAAGAAGATGATTTACCTGATGATTCACAACTTCACCATCATAAGATACTTTCAGTCTTTGCTTTAGAATACTTAATCTTTCTTCCTAGAATTTAAAAACAAAATAAAGGGAAACAAACAAAATAAAAAATTTGATAATTGATAAAAACAGAATTTACTTATATACTGATGGGAAAACTAAAATATGATAATCCAGAGAAGGATTACTTAAAATAGATTGCAATGATAAAAAAATTAGGTTTCTTCAGCATAACATGATGATAAATGAGGGCTTAACAATAGACCTAGAGATATCGCATGAGGTATCATCAATGATAATTGATAACCCATGTGAATCTAAACAAGGTCAGCATCATACATAATAGCACTGGATAGTTTGATGTCAATATTTGATTGATAATTTATAATTTTTAGTTTTGTAATATGATCTGAATGAGGTTGTACATGCAATTATTCCTCACTCTTATAAATATGCAATAAAGGTACAATGCAGATGATACAAAGACTGCACTTATTTCAATAGACCCTATCACTTATTTTTACAAAAATGAGGAAATCCATCCCCACCAAAGTTGACAACTAGACACCATGGAAGAGTAAGCCTCTTGGGTGACATATCAACCAAATGTCTAAAACAAAGGTTTTTCATGCAAGGCTGTGAGCATCTGTGTGGAACCATAGTATGAATTATGAAATTATTAGATCCGTTTGTATGATGATGAAATGAAATTGCAGATATTCCATTTCAGACAATATCCAAAAAATATTCAATCAAATTCAGATATCTATCGAAATTGCCAATATATATCCAAATTCAAATAAGAACCCAGTTATATCCAAATTTACTTGATAATATTATTAATAATAAAATTAATACTTATATACAAATTAATATTTAGGTTTGATTAGTTATATACTAATAATTAAAAAATAGAGTACTTAATTACTCACCTTAAATAAAATTATGTTTTTTTGCAAAAGATTGGGGCTAAAAGATGTATTGATGTAAGAAAATCAAATATCTGAGATTCCAATAAATTTTATCAGAATATTTGAAATATCCAAATATTTGTTAATATCCACAAAATATTCAATCAAATTCGTTAATCCGAATTTTTATTTGAATTTGGATACTATGGCATTCATTTCAAATCCAACCAATTGACAGGACTAATGACAATTCGTAATTGATTGATTTGATTGCGATTATTTTGTGGTTTGTTGAAACTGTGAATTGTGATAAATTTACAAGCTACACGATAAGCCCGTACATTACCTGTATAGGATTAAGAAAAATAGAAGATCTCTTTTGAATTTGTCCAGTTTGAAATTTCAAAGGAAGAGCTAAGAACCTTCCTATAAATGAACCCGAACCAACAATAAAACTTCCTGGGACAAATGGAGAAATATTATTAAACAAATGTTGAGTAGTACTAGTACGATAACAATATAAGTATTTCAACTTACAAAAAAAGGTAATAATGATCACAAATAGAAGGTATCTACAAAGTCTTGGACTAACAAACTTCACGACGAATACATTTTGATAATTTTTTACATGAATAACAGTTAAAGAAATGATATTTCAATTTACAATATGTGAAAAATTCTCAATTGAACAAAATAAATGATAAAAAAACCTAATTCATAATTATTGATCGGTCAACTATCAAGAATTGGATTGAATGATTGATGTTCAATTTCAAATATTAGACATGAAAATTGAAACACTTCATTACTGGAGATTGGAGAACCGTTAGGTAAAATAATAAATAGAGATAATTTTTTGTATATTTCGACAATATTAGAATTTTTGTTCAAAAAAATAGAAGAGGGGCACCCAAACTCTATTACAAGCCCAATGACGACTACACAAAATCATACGGCCACCTCTGTCGCCGGATTCCACCGTACGAAGAACGACGTCCATCACCCTGTCAGAGACTGTTGGAGTTAATGTTCCAATTGGAACCATGAAGGACGACGGTGACAATAACAACTCACTACCTTCAAATTAATCAACCAAAATTCCAGCATCGTACTCTCTCCGATCCAAAGCTCAATGTGGTCGCATCTCAATACCCAATCTGTCAACGCATCCACAACATCCTACTTCTAGTACCATCATTCATATTTATCTATCTATCACTTATCTACATCTACTCATTCATATACCATCATCATAAACCCTTCCTCACTTCATCATGTTAGAACATCATCGAACTTTGTTTTAGTTTTCTACTATTTGCATTGTAATTTGACTAATTTCTACTATTAAGTTTAATACAAATTCCGCATATCATCGTTACATTTGTCACAAAAGTCCAAATGAAAAAAACTAGAAGTTGGATAATGGGTGAGTAAAGCTAGGTTTACAAATTGGAAGAGAAATTATAGGGCTTCAATGAGGATATGGGTGTATTACTGTGTTATACTAAGAGAGATGGAGGCATCCGAGATCGGTTGCCCTACTCATAGAAATGGGCGGAGAATGACATAGAGTGAGGCAGTCGATCGACTGCAAGCTATAGACTTCTAACCAAAGTGGTCAACTTCTTGGAGAAGCACTGATGAGTAGTAGTCGGATAGAGAGTAGAAGATTTCTATGTGATCTCGTCGACGACTTGTGCAGAGAACAAATGTCGGGAGTGTGGAGCTCTGATTTTAGGACTAAGTTTATGACATAGTTTTCTTAGAAACAATCCCCTTTTACAGTGGCTTGTTTGGTCTATTTATAGACAGTAATATAGGCAATTTGGTAATTTCGCCCAAGGTAAATATCTTAGCTGAAGAACCTTCTAGAATCTTCTAAAACAAGTTTACCATATTGGCCAAGTCAACAACCAGATAGCCAGGTTAATTGAGTTGATGACTTGTGTTGTTCCTAGGGTTTTACCTGTGATTTGGTACCTTTCTCATCCTGAAGTCAACTTTAGCAAGTAACCAAGGTTGAGTGTCGACCAATTGTGACCGGACACTGATCTCTATGTATGTTATAATGAATAAGTTCTTTGTAAAAGAGTTTCTGTCAGCATTTATCAAATTCGAAGAAATTGTGATTATATATGGGGAAATATCTCTATAAAAAAATACAAAGAACTTATTCATTAAACTTTTATCAAGAGACGTTGGGTCTCTTCAGTAAGATAAAATCATGTAAAATTAAAAAAAAAAAAACTTCCAACAAAATCATTACCTAGCCATTGAGCCCATTGTGATATCAATTGGGAGAAAAGAAATGACCAATGGAGGTTTTCTTTCTTCTTGTCATCCCAAATATCTTGACTTCTATCATCATATTCCTGCAAAAAACTAAAATAATATTGACAAGTGGATTTGGAACTAAAGTGAAAGTTCATAAGTTAAAAATGGCATACTATTGTGTAATTATTATCCTTGGCATATTTTCCAAGGAGAGGTACATTTATGGAATCTGAAAAATGATTGTCTTCGTAATCGTCAAGCCCTCCATCATTGTCGTTGTGTCGAACTCTCCTCCTTAAAGTCTGAGATGCCATCTAAATAAAATAGTCCAACTATAACCAAAGAAACAAAATTAAATTCAAGACATGAATATTGAAAATTTAGATACAATTGCCAAAGAACCAAAAACAACAATGACATCAAAATATCTAATACAAGATTGCAATCAACTTGATTTTTGGGGTTTAAAGTTTAATTGACACTAGCATTAAAAGATGATTATAAAATTCTTTATTTATGGAAAATATTTGATTTGTGATTCTTCGCCTAAAAAAATTTATGAAAAAAACTTAAGATCCTTTTTCTTTACCAAGTTGTCAAATTACTTGTTCCTTTTTAAGAAAATATTTTATTAAAAATGCTGAAAGTAGAAAAGGCCCACAAACGTTTTAAACGCACTCTCAACTTCCTCCATGAACTACAAATACATTTGTTGACCTCTATTCAACAGGGTCTCAGGGAGAACTTATTCACTCGTAGTTTTTGTGGTAGTCTCGGAGTCTCCTAGGAGTGACAAGACGTTCATAGTGGTCTAGGCCGTAGGTGCATTGCCTTACGAAGATTCTGGCTCACATTGTAATCGCGTTGGCGCTCAAACACCTAAAAAGCTATTACTGTCTATAATGTGATAAGTAATAGTTCTCTAGCCAGGAAATAGTGGTTGGGGGACGAGGACGCCTTACAGTCTCTAATCGAGCACACTTCACTACTAGACATCCCAAGTTTATATTTGCCGAGATTGTCTATGGAAGTGACATCATTACACACACAATCCTTGGTAGTTTTTACAATATTTTATCCTTGTACGAAAAACTAAAGAATCATATACCTTGCAAGACTATATGTGAAAGAAAACTAAAAAATGTTTGTCTTCTGAATAGTAGTGAAACTAAGTTGTTGTTGTTTGGAAATTAAAATACAGTGATTTAGACTAACATTACTTGAGGGGGGAAAGAGAAAATAAGATCGGATTACAGAGTAGGTTCTAATACAACTTCAGCTCAAAAAGAGAGAGCCAGTCTTAGCTTATCATTGTTATTTGATTTTATTAATTATTTAAAGTAAATCTATAGTTGCCCAAATCCATTAAAATTCAGACATGACGCAGAAGGAAAAAAAAGCGGCGGAATACATGATTCAACGTTCAATAGAGGAAGTCTATGAAAGGATGATACAAAGTGACGGAAGTAGGTAATCTTTGTAATTTGAAAGAGATTGGGCATTAGTGTCTTTAACGTAGATAAAAAGAAAGAAAGAAAGAGATGTCATTACCGAATCCTTTGTCTTGAAATTCTCAGCCGCGTAGTCGAGACCAAAATCTCGGAGCCGTGGTAAGGAAACCAACAGATGAGATGAGATCGGATCGGATCGAAACAAGTTGAATCGACGAAGAAGAAATTGGGGGCGGAGAGTAGGGGGAGACTTGTTAGTTGAGTTGGGGGACAATGAATCCAAAAGAGAGGAAAGTTTACTTATTACTTGGATTCCAAGGAATGAAAAGAAGGAAAAGTGAGAATGAGTTGAGGAATTTGAACCGTCTATAAACAATCGAACGATAATAACAAAATCTTGAGAATTTGTCATAATTATATAGACACGTGCGTGCCCAACTAATTTAAGAACGGAGGGAGGGAGGGAGGATCCAGAAGCTCACAAATCCCTTTTGTTTGGAACGGGATGACTCTCTCTTTTCTTTGATTTGATTTGATTTGATTTTCCTCTAAATCTAATAAAAGGACTAAAACCACAATACAGATTAATAACACACAGGCCATTGGTAGTCGTCTGTTCCTTATTGATAATCAAAGATCACCAATCATTTCAAACACAATCAACAAAACAATCGATCCATCCTGACCAGTGACCGACCCAACAGAGTTGTACAACACCCGACGAGATGTGGTCAAGATAGCGGTGCGGTAATGAGGAGAATTGCAGTGCAGCAGTTAATGGATTTGTTTGATCACTTCTTAATCCGTTAACTGGAAATAATAGTTTAGTTAGGGTTACAAATTAAAATGTACTTAAGGAATCTTTAATACCAATTCCCATAAATTGAATTGTGTCAAATTTAGTCGCTTCGACTCATGCTCAAACCTTCTTTGGTTTGATGGGTTGGTTGCTCCTTCAACGCAATCGATTTTGAAAACAAATGTTATGTCAACACTAGATTTGTACTATATTATTACTACTTTTTAACCATTCTTAGTTATTTAATGCATCGATTAACTGCTTATCTTAACATGGATGGGTTTTGCTTTTGGATACCGATTATCAAAACACAATCTTTCCCAGCCAGACTCAGTAAATGCCAACTGTTACTCCCGCAAAACACGACCATTGGAATGATTGGAATTTGGAACAAGTGAATTGCTTGAATCCTTAATACAAAAAAATAGAAATACAAGGAATACGACGATCAGAATCTAAACAAAATTGAACAAACACCGATGTATATTTTCAAATTTTAAACAAGATAGGATGGGTCCATAATATAACCATGTTAAACCATTCAACACTCATCACTGAAAGACGTATGTAAATTGGAATGGATCGCCAACACACAACAAAACCCACATAATAATAATAATAATAATAATAATAATAATAATAATAATATTAATAATATGCTACTTTTTTATGCTAACATAAATACATAATACTCTGAAAACCCAATTCTTCCAACAGCACGGTGATGATAGCAAAATACAAACTCCTATAAAACTTGGTGTGTCTTTCTGTTTTAAGTTCCAACATTGTCATTGTTGTGATTGACAATCAATCAACCCTGAAACAGACAGACAACAAGAAGAAAATTACATTCAAATTTGAAACATACATTAATAAAACTAAATAAGTTCACATAGCTCGTTGGAATGTGTTACCTTGCTTGCGATGTTGTTGGAGAGCCAATCCAATCCCTCGTATAATCCCTCACCAGAAGTAGCACATGTACTCTGGATGTACCTGAACAGAAAATATCTGTAAGCCAAACTGAGAGGATATGGCAAACTTCATTCAGTGAGAATATGTCATTATTACCAGTGCCTCTGACGCAGGGAATGCAGACCAAGCTTATCAGTGATTTCAGGAGCATTCATGGCATTTGGAAGATCTTGCTTATTAGCAAAGACAAGCAACACAGCATCACGCAGCTCATCCTGTTAAAATACAAAACTTATGGTATAGATGTATAATTTACATCAGGTGTCCTCAAAGTAGAAATAGATTTACCTCATTCAACATCCTATGAAGCTCATCTCTTGCTTCGACCACACGGTCCCTATCATTGCTATCCACAACAAATATAAGACCCTGGGTGTTTTGGAAATAATGCCTCCATAGTGGTCTGATCTGTTTACATTATCAAAATATACAAATATGTAGGTCAGCATCACACACTGTTTACATTATTGATGAGATCAAAAGAAAGATAGTTTACCTTGTCCTGACCCCCAACATCCCAGACAGTGAAGCTGATATTTTTGTATTCAACAGTTTCGACATTGAAACCTGCACAAAGACAATCAATCATCAAGAGGATGAGAATGCATTTGACATTGTGATTTCATTTGATCAAATAAACGAAACGATAAAATCACTGTAAGTGATGAGTGTTATAAATTATTATTGTTAGAAATACAATCATGAACAATTAGACTAAATCCGTGGATTAAAAGGTAGATGAAACTTCCATGGATTATTTGAAACTGGCATGGACTATTTTCACTCAGAAATTTTAATCATTCAATAAAACAAGCTAAGAATAGCGTTGGAATGAATGAGGCAAATAAATATAAAGCGCGTACAATCCATTTACGAACAATCTGTGGAACATAAAAAGTATTCAAGAAAAAATAAATACGATTGATCCAGTTTCTATTATAAATATATATACATACGAACTTACGAAGAAGCAAAGTAGGTGATTGGGTAAGAAATGTCCAGAATATAAATCCAATAATTATTATACAGATTTTGACCCGTAAATCCATAACTCAAAACATCCACGCACAATAAAACATTTGAAAAAAAATTACATAAACAACGAAAAAAAAAGTTGATTCAAGGTTTGGCAGATCTAACAGACACAGAATAATAGATCTAAAACGATACCAGGAAAAAAAAGAGAAGCGGATCCGTATTTCAGTATTTGTATATGTAAGAAACAAGAAACAAAAAATAGAGAGGGAAGAGAATAATCTGACCGATAGTGGGAATGGTGGTAACGATCTCTCCAAGTTTGAGCTTGTAAAGAATGGTGGTTTTACCAGCTGCATCGAGACCAACCATGAGAATCCTCATCTCCTTCTTGGCAAAAAGGCGACTGAAGAGCTTGGTGAAAGTCAACCCCATCTTTCCTTACCTACAGAGAGATTCCAACGTCAAAATAAGGAGAGCTATAAAAAAATCCACGAACCGTGGAGATCGCAGATAGAACACCTGAAACAACGAGCCCTAGATCTGAGTAAAGGAAGAATAGCGGATAACAGTAGATTACCTAGGGATGACTATTGACGGAGAAGACAGATCTAGGCGGAAGAAGCAGCGAGAGACAGAGAAGAAGAGAGAGTTCTCTTTAAGTAGGCAAGCGTAAGGATGAACCACCGATCCCGCGTCAAATGCACGCACCCTTAGAACTGGGTTATTCTTTTCACATGGCTTGAACCTTAAGAGAAATGGGGTCTTAGATGCAATTTTTTAATTTCAATGCGTTAAGTTTTAAATCATTTTCCTAAATTCGATCGATATTTATAAACCAGATTACCAGACCGGCAGAACAACAGAACCTACCAAGTACACACCACGGTCTACGCACCTTCCTATTACGATTTCTTCAAAAAAAACACTATGAATACAATTTATTGAAAATAATGAAAAATAACAAGGTTAGTGCTTGGTGTTGGTGGTGATCGGTATTTAATATTCCGTTAACAAACAGGTATATATAAAATCAGTTCAAATGCAGACATAGTTTGGTGCCTGCCTACAATGTTTTGAGTAATTTAAATTTTAACTATCCCTTTAGCTTCCCTGAAACGCCACATTTACTATGCCAAACACCACTTCTGTTTCCATTCACTTGGTTCTTTTTCGCAGCAATAGAGCAGGGATCGCCCTGCTTTCTTCCCTTACTGCGACTGTTCATTTCATTCTGAGCCTTCCGCCGCCTCATTCGGTTAGCCAATCTTAATTTTTTGCTGGCTAATACTTTCTTTTCCATCTCCAAGGCTTTTGAGAAATCCCAAATTCTAACTACATGATCCTCCCCACCACAGACGATTCTGTTTTCTCCAATGTTCACACTGTATAGGCATCCAAAACCATGGAGCATTCTTTGTGGTGGCTCTATGCTACTTTTAGATGAAGGAGAATAATTACGGTCTCTAGAATAATATTTTGATGATGATGTCTTAGTAGATTTCAGCAGCTTTCGAACGTCAATCAGCGAAATCCTTCCATCGCTGGATGATGAAACAAGCCATGGAAACTCAAATGCAAGTGAATTCACAGGACCATCATGTGGCATCCAGGTTGCATGTGGTTTCATATCATCATAATCCTCAAGCTTTCTTGTGTCAAACATATGAATGCATCCATCTTCTCCCCCTGTGAATAGAAAGTCACCTGAATAACTCTGAGCCACAGAACATACATTACCAGAATGAGCACCACAAATCACATTCACCGGATCTCCACTCTCAATATCCCAAACATACGCGTCACTGCCAGCACCACTTGCAACGGTAGATCCACAAGATACAAGAGACCAAACCCAACCATGATGCCACAAAATATTTACGCAGTTGTGTTGTTTCCGGTCCCATACGCATATACTTGTATCCCAAGATCCGCTGAATATTCTCTTGGAATCCAGAGCAATACATGTGATAGGCCCATAATGACCCCAAAGTCGAAACTCAGAACCATCATTAGAGAAATATTTCAATCCCTCATGATGGTATTGGTGACCTTCATCCGCACACCAACATTGTAGAAAAGCATCCGTACATCCAGCTACCAAAAGCTCATTGTCAGCAGAAATTGCACGAATAGTGCACCCAAGAGGCTGAGAAGTAGCAATGCACAGACCATGTTCCATGTCCCACATACGAACGACAGAATCATACCCTCCAGTAAATATTAGTTTTGCAGAAGAGAGTATAAATATGGAACGGACAGCTTCAGTATGACCATGAAGCACATCTAATCTGTAACGCCCCATAAAAGCCTTGCTGCGGAATTCCCTTTCAACAAAAAGTTCCTTCCATGCTCTTTCAACTGATAAATCTAGACACTGGAGCGGCATAACAGGTGGAGGACCCCATCTTCCAAAATAAAAATTCTCCCAACCCTGATGATCAGATGCAAGACGGTTAAGAAAAGTGGACACACAAGAAAGGATTCCAAGTTCTTGAGGGTTAAGACGTTGTAGAATCTCGGAAATCAAAGCTGAAGGAAGATCCTCAATAGTTCGGCGCCTACTGGGATCTGGAATATTACTTCTGGATGATTCAGGAATGACTAGTTCTTGTTTAGGATGAAATTCACAAGGACTTTTCAACATAATAAACTCAGATGGTGTGTCATTGCCAGATGCGAATCTGGCTCCAAAGCTATGAGGCCTGCTATTCTTTGGTAAAATCTCTTCGTCCCACGGATCACAATCGCTTGGCACAATACTACCATCAGGGAAATCAAAGGCCATAAAAGAAGAAGCCTGAAAAAAACCAACCTGTCTGTCTACGCAAAAGATGGAGGCAGACACTAAAGATTGGATTTTTTTTGTATTGACAGCAGACACCTAGAACGATAAATAGCCAAAAGAAGTCTAACGAGAAGTGAAACAAACAAAAAAAATTACCTAACCGTCCGATTATCCAATCTTAACCTAGCCTTAAAAAAATGGGAATCCTAAAAAAAGAGGTAATAGGCCTTTGTTAAAAAAATAGCCCCGCCGGTAAATCCAATTATCCAAAGAATGGTATGTACAAAATTCGAAGTAGGGACAGAAAGTTGGAGCAGAAGAAGGGAAGACGGATAAGGGTGCAACAAAACCTACAATCAAACATGAAAAAAAATGTTAATTTCGGAGTCAAGAAACTCTATTCCTGCTAGAAACAAGAGAATAAAAAAAAAATCGCAATTAGGAAGGAAATCGACGTAGATACAAAACCCCTAGATGACTAAAGAAGTCACATCCCGAAAATATCGCAAGAGAGGGTTGAAGAAGTGAGATACATGATGCTACGGATGGTGGCGGCAAGGGAAATCTCAAAGATTGTCGGCAATGGTGAAGTTAGATGTCGAATTTTAAACGATGTCCGAAAAAGAAAAAGGAAAAAATCGTCGGATCAGACGTGTCTAATTTAATGACAGTTATCGATTAACAGAGCGGGAAGTTACCTAATTTGGAAGATCGTTATCCTGCCTGAGTCACACAGCGAGGCAGTACAGTGATAGAGAAGAGGATGATCTAATCGACAAGGAAGAGGATGTAGTAAGTAAATGACCTAGCTATTTCAATTTTCAAGGACGGACTTGGTAATGAACATTAAATTATATTTAAATGTGAGTGGGTGGATTGTTATTGGATCGGGTTAACCCGATTTAAAAAATAGTAAAGGGGACAGAAATGAAGAATGGAGTAGAGTTTTAAAAATAATTCACATAATCTTTTATGACAATGATTCCACATACAAAACTCAGAGCAAAAATCATTTGTTTTTGACACGCAGTTGTTGAGATTCCAACCATCTGTTGTTGTTGTTTTTTGCGAGCATTTGGATTTTTTGCATTTTGTGTAGCTCCGAAGGACGACAAGCTTGTGATTGATCCAAATTCTTTTTAAAATGAACTTGACTTTCAAATTCATTTTTTCAATTGACATCAAACCGTCCTTTCTCCCGTCCGTAATTTTTCTGAGTAAACGAATGCCGTCGCATCTTGAAAAGTCGGCACTGAAGTAGATCATTCCCAGAACGTACGAAGATTTCCGACTCCCTTTCTCTGATGCTTTTAAAAAATAATGGATTCCAGATTCAAATCTTCTGTAGTTGAAACACTCGTTCTGCATTCATCCAAATGATCGGAATATGAAATGCATTCGAAATATGAGAATTGAGGATAGATGGATGGATAGATCTATACTCGTACGTACCAAACCTTTGATGAAGAGAGCATTTAAATTCTCTGCATCTATGCATCGATCGAAGAATGCCGGTACTGTTTTCCAACTTATGAGCTTATCAATATACACTCGCCTAAGCACATGTTTGTCACGACCAAGATTGTCGAACCTTGTACAGCTATCGTATAAAAATAGCACATTAGGATAAAAATGAAATACAAAATGGTATGGGAATAATAGGATGGAAGAAGAAATATATCTAACCTTAACATCATGTTAAAGAAATCTTCCAGAGAATATCCAGGCGAAGCTGCCACAAATGACACGATATCTATAAAAATATCATCTCATAGAAAATCAGCAATGCATTGCTTTGATTCCATTGCTGCATTGACTAAAGAAGAAGAAGAAGAAGAAAAAGAAAAAGGGGAGTCTCTGATCGATGATACAAGTTTTTGTAGTTAATATATAGACATACGTACAGACATGTCACGACATACATTTCTATAAATGGAAACTAATTAATTTCATAATGGGTCATAGTTATTAGTTACGTATAGATGTTATACATACATTTCTATTAGATAAACACATGGAAAGTTTTCCAATTAAACATCATAAATTTAATTTATTTATTGTGAATTTGTGATTGCATATTTAATTTAATTGTATTTAATTTAGGAAGATATTATATCTAACCAATAACTAACAGAATTCTGTACATTGACAGAATCAAATAAGGGATAAAATATCCAGTTTCCAAGAAATAGCTAGCTTCTGACATGTTTTATACTTTTATCACACACAAAAAACTTAAATCGCAATTGAGCAAATACCATAATCCTCCTGTTAAAAGGGGATTATGGTAGTTAGTTAGTTAGTCGATTAGTCAGTCACGTAAGAATCTAATTTATTAGCTGATAAAAAAAGAGCAGCTTGATCCCCTATCCTTGGTTTCTTGACTTTCTTCACAGGATAATTGTCATTCTCCGACTGTTTTTTCTGTTTATCTTCAAAAACCAAGGGCAAGTCCTCCGTTATCTCCTGCAGATACCTCACTTGGGCTCCAATCCTAAGCTGCAACTGCCTTTGTATCTATACAATGGAAATGTATTGCTTGTTATCCAAGAATGACCCCAATTTGGAATTTCATATACAACTGACCTCAAGTTGTTCGTCAAACCGTTTCTGCACTTCAATCTGCAATTCCAAAGTTTTGTCCCTAAAGAAATTGCTTCTCAGATTTCCATTAACTTGATAAACCCCTAAACATATAAACCTTTTTTTGTAGTTGTATATTTGTATCAACACAACAAGCGGTTGAGGGCGACATGAATCTGCCTACTTACAATGATGCAGAGTCCATGTTTGTAATGTTGTCAATATTATCTTTCCTTTCAATCTTTGAATCTGAGAAAACAAATATCAATTGACAAAGGTTTAAGAAATGAAATTGACGAGGTATTACACTTACTATCAGTAGCTTGGTAAACAGGTAAGCAGATTGAAAGACGGTATTTCTGTAAAACGTCCCAGAGATTGAAAAAATCGACAATTTTGAAAAAAACTCTTTCAACTCTTTGAATAAACTAACTTTAAGCTTACCTGTAAATGGCTTTTAATATGATAAAGAGTAAGCCCGGGTACAGCCATGGCTGTAAGAATACCCTTGGGTGTGGCTCCTGAAAGCACCACAGAATTAGATTGATAATTTGAATAAGGATTTCCATGACCGATTGATTGATCACTTACTGTCTGGTCCACCGAGTTGTGAAACAGCATTGACAAATAGTTCATGAAGCTCTGAAGTCCAACGCAAACGCTGTTTCGTCGCCGTAGTCGGTGAAGAAACACCAAATAAGGTGAGTGTCGACGTATTTTTGGTACGATACATTTTCAGTGGCCTGCATTTCATCATTTCGAAAATGGGTAAATAAACCCAATTTTAACTTTGTTGGTTGGTTGAGTAGGAATTAAGTGATGAAACAACAAACAAACAAACAAAACAGTAAGATCGAAATGATGGAACTGAAATGAGAAGTTAAACCCTAATTCCAAAGAACGTGACGAAGATCGATAAATACCTTGCAATCTGATTTCTGTAAGTCTCGGACGCAACACCACATGCAATTGTCAAGTTTCACCGACAATTCATTTCCATGAAAACATCAGATATAAACACTCTTTAATATCATCTATACAAGTATACAACCATTGGCAAGCGACACCAACTCTCGGTTCGGCAATCCAGAAAACCAATACTTCCAAACACAAAATGCCGAATTTTTGGAGCAGGAGAGCAGGTGAAGAAGCAAAAAAAGGCAGATGCATTTCGAACGAAATCTTATTGCCAAAGTCCATAAGTAGCAATTCGCCAGAAGAAAAATCACGGAACAACTCGATCGGGAAAGATGGAGGCGGACGGATTTGAAATTTCAAAGAAACCCTAACTATTTTAGGTAGACATTGTCTTTATTTTATTTTATTTTATTTTATTTTATTTTATTTTATCGGGTAATGAGTAATGACTAATGTATAAATAGGAAAATGAACAAAAATGGTTGACCATTTATTGAACAAAAAATTAAACAAAAAAACAACATTTAAGAGCAAAATGAAAAGGGATCTAAAATTCCACAATCACACAGTGTGCGCTTGAACCTGAGCTTGAGCTCTGGAAGCATCGTATTCCTCTGGTTTTGGCAAGTACCATTTGTTTATACGCGCATGTGCTATGGCCACCTGCGAGTTGTAGAAAACAAGAAATCAGAATCAATCACAGAATTTTTAAACTTGTAATTAATCGATTGAGTAATAAATAATGACCTGTTGATCCCAGTCTGTTCTGACGGTGAGGAAGATAAGAATTATAGTTTGAACACCGACTCCGATGTTAATTCCAAGCCAGACCCCCTCCACTCCTTGCTTCAGCGGATACCCAATGACGATCCCTAGTGGAATTCCTACCAAGTAGTAGGATCCGAGATTGACATAGGCAATGAGTTTTTGCCATCCAGCTCCGATTGCTATGCCGGAGAGCACTGGCTGCACGCTGTTGAGCAAAATAGAGAAAGCCAGGAGACCTGAAAGACTCCCTACTGCTTTCACAACTGCTGGATCGTTGGAAAACACATACGCCACTTTCTCCTCAAGCAAGAGGAAGGCGACGAAAAGGACGAACCCGATGGAGAATGACGTTCCCACCACCACGTATACCGCAAATTTTGCAGATCTGGCACTACCGGCGCCCAACTCATTCGCCACCCGCACACTGCATCCAAACAAACACGACCACACAGTCAGCATTGACAGTCGCGGCCTATTGCGTATTTAGTATTTAGTATTTACCCTGTTGCGGCCATAAAGCCGAGAGCTATCATAAGCTCCCATCCGCTGATGTTGATGCAGATGGAAAGAGCATCAATGGCCACCTCAGCATTCGCCATGTATCCGGCCAGCAAGACCAATACGGAGCTGTACCAGAGCTCCAAACAGACCATGACACCGGAGGAAGTAGACAGCTTAACGACGGGCCAGAGGTCACGGAGAGCGTCCTTGGACAATCCTTGCCATGTTTCCGGACAACCTCCACAGAAGACGAACAGAAGCTGGCCGAACACGGGGATCCAGAGGGCGATGTTGGTTGATCCCATAACTCCGGCAACACCCAGTTTGAACTGAATGGTCAAAAGCCAGCAGAGGAAGGTGTGGAGGACGAGGGATATGACTGCCCAGTAGGTGATGACGGAATTTTTGCTCTGGCTCTGGAGGTACATCTGGAGAGTGAAAGACATGCTGTAGGAGAAGATGGCTGGAATGAACCACAACCCAATTGGCCCGGCCTTCTCGGCAACTGTTGCATCCTGACCGAGCAGGAGGAGGAGAGGCGTGCAGAAGAGGAACAGAGGGAGGAGTAAAAGTGTGCATATTAGGAGAACAATCCATGAACGTTGGAGATACACACCCAGCATGTGGTACTGCTTCGCTCCGTAGGATTGCCCACATAGCGTCTCTAGTGCACTTGCCATGCCCAACTACCACCCCATCCATCATCCATGGATCAGATCACCCACCCACCACACAGTTAGTAAGTTTGCTTGTTAGTTGATTAAATGAATGAATGAATGAATGAATGAACGAACGAACGAATGGGTTGTTTAATTACCAGGATCCCGGTGGCGAATCGAGTGATGACGGTGAAAACGAGAGCATAGGCGGCGAGTTCCGTAGCACCTATATGTCCCAAGAAAGCCTGGCTGATGACAGAAACACCAAAGGTGGAGAATCTTGTGAAGATAGCCGGTCCAGCCACAACCCACAACTTCTTTTTCTCCTCCCAAATTCTCTGCGCAAGATTCCTCACATCGTCTTCTTCCTCTCTCACGCCAGGAGCGGGGTACGTGTGTGGAACCACCAGCCTCTGCTTCAGATCTTCGCTCCTGCCTTCCAATCCCATAGTGGTAAAAAAAAAAAAAAAACTGGATTTCCTAGTCCTTGACTGCTGCTTTAAATCTTATCTATATCGTAAATCTTGTAGTATTGCTTAGCCGTCGGCCCGTCGCCCGTCTGTTTGATGAAGGAAATAAGAAATAGGTAAGTGTGTGGTTATTTATATTCGATCCATGAATATCAAATATTATTATTATATTGTAGAATTGTATCTTGATGACTAAAAGTTAAATGGCTTTACGGAAAAAAACAAGAAAAACACACACAAGTGTTATTATAGAATTGTTTTCGAAATCGGCACCTACCACATCCACATGTGGACTATATGACCCATTCAGCCATTGTTAGTTGACATGGTTCATTACTATCCATCAATCATCACACTTTCAGTCTAATTTATTTAATTAATCAACTAAGAATGTAGGATGAATTATGACAGCATCACAAAATACAATTTCATGCCGGTTTACAGAAAATTGTACACCCCATGGCCCATATGCTGCTCCTGCTGATTTATGAATTAATTAATTAATTAATTAATTAATAAAGCCGCCAGGACTTTGGATTTTATAAATTAATTTGTAATATCAAGTAATTTACTTATAAATATCACACCACGCAAATTCCAAACGTTTTATTCTTATTTCCAAACTCCTCGCAAGTCGACTTACTTTGGATTATCTGACATAATAATAATCAACTAATGTTTTGGAGAACAATCCAAAATATAAGAATATCAAGTTCAAATATATGAAACTAAAATATTTTTATTTTTCCAAATTTCTCGTTGAAAACAACACACAAATCAAAGGTAGCAGAGTTAGGGGTGAAAACGTGGCAGGTCACGGACGGGACGACCCTGCCCCGGTATCCGTCCCGACAGAACGACCCGTTGGAATTATTAAAAATAATAATTTATAATTTATAAAATGCAAATTAAGTAAGCCTAAAATTTAAAATGAGTAAATTTTTTACCCTAATTCTTAAAAATAAAAAACAAAAAGTAAATTTAAAATGAACACAAGGTTTAAAGGATAAGGTCTAAGTTTAAAAATGTAATAAATTCCTAATCCTAAATCATAATTGTCCTATATCTAATATAATTTAATTTATTCATTTTTTTTTTAAACCGAGGTAAAACCAAAACGACCCGCCCACGTTTTGCCCTGCCCCAAAACCCGTCTCGGAATATGACCGAGATAACTGGTCAAAAATAAAAACAAAACAGAATATCTACCCGACCCCGATGGCAACCCGTCCCGTTTTCACCACTAAACAGAGTAACAGATATTCATAAATCACTTTAAAAGACAACTGATAATTTTCCACCACTCCATTTTTCATAATACACAAGTCCGCAACCTTATGATTTTAAATAAATAAAAACTACAATCAATTATGATTTGGAATAGAAAAAAGCCAAGTAAATATTTCAAGATAACAGTTTTTGATATTTTTGGTGCACCAAATTTTTAATCAGAATAACATCTGTTTGGCTGAATCTAACATTAATCCTAAAATGGGAGGGTAAAAACAGTTTTTTTATGTATATAATAATTCACTTCGGAATAATATCTATCATATGATTCATATCCATAGCATTTAGACCACCGTTATAAACCATTAAACCTAAAAATTGCATATTCATTAATAAATTATGCAACCGAGCAAACTATTATAACTGTTGTTCACGATCCATACTGCATCTTTATATATAAAACAAACCATTTTCCTTCTCCCCCTTCGCACCAAGGAGAATCGTTTTCCCTTTGTACGCTTTATTTCAATGAGCATAGCATGGAGCCATGGAGTAATTCGATGGTGCAATGCATTGTTTGTTTTAACCGTGTAAAAATCAATGCTACAACAATACGTCATACCTGTGGTTTCAGTTAGAAAAGGCCAAAAAATATACACACTAATTTAATTTATTATAAAACGATGAAGGCAAGGAAAAAGAAAAGGATAAAAATATATACCATTAAACTGGGAACTTTTAGAAATAAGAATGACAAGGAATAGAGAGAGAGAGCTACAGATGCTCCTGCAATCATATTGTGCAACAGTCGTTTGTCATCTTGGCTCGGCACGAATGCAGACTTCAACGTATTTGTCACTTGAAAAAGTCTATGTGATATCTAAAAAAGGTAAATAAAAAAAGACCATGAATCACATTTTTATTTTCATTTTGAGATGTCTGTTATTTTTATCACAGGGACACAGGGTGACTTACCGCAATATATATAACACTTGTTAGCATAAAGTTCAACATCGGGTAATTGGGAATGAAAGATAGAAGAAATCTAGGTTGTCCATCAGGAACTCCTGATCTACAGATCCACGATTTAACAACAAATCAAAGCTAAAATCAATGTGGAATAAACACAGCTTAAGCATTAGAATTTACTTTTGCTTCTTAATTCCCTTCCATTAACTTCCTTCTGCTTTTTAGTAAGTTTTACAAATTTGGTGTTCGAGGTGGTTCTGTTTGTTTTTAGAATAAGGTTTAAACATTAAAATACACCGCATGTCAACCATACTTTTAAATAGTGCCGCTATAGATATAGAATTTTGCACCGTTATAGTGGCCTGCCTGGCAGGGCATAGCGCCTAGCGCTATGCCTTAGCCGGATCATGGGTAAGGATCCACCCAACTAAAATTAAATAAAAATTTACAAGTAGAATATTGCAAAAAAAAAAAAGAATAGGTAAAACGCTATAGCCGCTGATTTATGGTGTCAGCAAAAGAACTCCAAGAACAAATAACTCTTACAGTAATACTTCATAATTGTCAAAATATAAAACTAAGCAAATAAGTTCATAAACTCAAAAAACTAAACTATCTAGTGGTTAATAGTCAAGAACTTGAGTTTGAGAATAGTCGAGCTTAACTACTCCCTGGCCCATATTGAATGTGGATTCTCGCCAATGACATCGACCCCGATGGTTGAGGACCTGAAACTCGTCAACTGGTGCAGAACGTTCTACTCCTTCGGCAGGTGCTCAACATATCCAACCCCCATTATGTGTGTGTGGGAGGGGGTCACTCCTATATATAGACATTCACAGGAGCAAAATGGTCTTTTACAATAACAACTTTAAGTTAAGGAGTGCCTTGGTCCAAGAGTGGGTAACATTTGTCAACCAACCATAGGGTGGTCGACAAACAAGTATGCAGTCAATCACGCAATGGGTAGTTCTAGCTAACCACCTCTGGTCGCACCGCTTTCAATGGTAAATCCTATTATCTCGAGTCTCGACGATAAGGTCTCTAGTATGGGTACGGGGTACCTACATCATTAATATCCCCTCCCCCTCGCTTTCACCGATGAAGTCACCTTGTCAATATATGGTCTCTGTACGGGTACCTCTATCATTTGTTGCTCCAACTACCTCCTCCACTTTGGCCCAAGTGAAGCCTTCATCACACATTTGATTATTTGCATTGATTCGCCAAAAGGCGATGTATGCGAATTTCTGAGTTTTATTTTATAATAATTTAAACGGATTCAGATAGGAACCACTTAAAGACGATGCACACAGCGCATCGCGCTTTGAGGGCTTACTTACACATAAGTAGCTTGGAGTAGGATGCATATTCGTAAGTACCAATTCTGATCAGTGGGGGAGAAGTGAAATTTCCTCAGATTACCAATGTTGGGTGTGGATGTCTGCCATTTGTTGATGAAGCCGGTGAAGGGGAGTTCTTCCTCTGTTTTGAGGATTACTGATCCTTTCCTCCCAGCTGTGAGCTATCTACTGAATTCATTTTGGAGGTGACCTATTTTTTACTGACCATTCTTCAAAACATATTACTAAGTACTAAGAATACTATAGCTATAGATCAGTGAGGGAATGGATCACTCTTCCTTAATGATCTCACGTAGTCACTCTGTGGGATTGGGGGTGAAGAATTCAGAAGAGAAGAAGGTTGCACTGATATCACCTTCTGCTGTTTTTCCAGGAAGGTTCAATGGACTACTAGAGTACCTTTGGGGTGATGGGAAGATGAAAAAAGCTAGGCAAGAATACTTTGTTCTTCTTTTCTAGTTATGGGTATTCTTTTCCCATCTTTCACTAGGAAAAATCTCCCCACCTTCGCCCATTCTACTTCCTGGTAAATGCAGTCGAGAGAAATTCAGTTCTTCTACTTAAGTTTCCAATTCTGTAGAGTGGGGTCGACTCTGGCGAGATTTTCCAGAGAGGGTGGTGGTTGAATTCCAAGAGAAATTAAAAAATCACTCTGATTTGTAATCTAGTGGCACTGGCATAGAGATCTAGGCAATCTAGTGGCATGAGGACAAGTTCCATTCAGCATATTCAAATTCAAGTCACATTAAACAAATTTGTAAAACATAGATTATTAATAAAGCCCATAAAATATGTATAGATGACTAGATGAAAACAATATAAAGACCTTAACCATATATGAATCTGCGATATGTAAGTCTCCAGTGTTATCTTTCCCAACCACCTGACAAATCAAGCACGGATTTAGATCATTAAGAGAGAGAGAATGTGATTCATTATTCAGTCTAAGATTAAAATAACCACTTACGCGAAAAGGGTCAAAGAATAGCCTCGAAATTTTTGGGTAATATTCCTTAGGCATATGTAGACACTGATTTAACCAAGACAAAAATAATATTTTTCATTAATATTCAATATCGAGTAGAAAATAAATTAATATTAGAGACTTTTGAGTTTCGACCGGGCAAATCCTTACGTTATTGGAATCCATGAGGTATAAGGATGATATTTATTATATGTAAACCTGTCCAGCTTGTACACATATTCGTACCAAAAATAACCCACCTAAAATTAAAGTCCAAATTTCCATAAAATAATTGAAACTATCATTTTGAATAAATACATCTGTTAGGCACTATATAGAAAAATTACCAGTAGTGAAATGGTGATGATGGTTGTTTTTATTGATATTCTAAATTTAGCTTCTGCTTCTTCCAATCTTTCCAACCACCGTTCAACCTTTGATAGAAAAAAATAAATAAGTAAAATGAAAGATGGGATTGGATTTGATTGGATTTTAACTTGAAATTTAATGTTAGGTATTTACAGTAGGATGGAAATAGGCATATATCATTCCCACAATCCAAATATAGCGATCAAGTCCAGATCGGAAATGCCATTCACGCAACCGAGGAAATTTTTGTTTGGCATTTGGGTCACTGTAACCTGTAAAGAAAATTAGCTCAACAAAATTAACTTTTTGATAGGAAAGCAAGTCAAAACATGATTATAAAAAAACTTACCAAGAAGGAATGTTAATGGGCTCCACACCAATTCAAATACCTTAGGTACTTCCCACAAAAGAATAACGACCAAAAAGCAGGTAGTAATTTTAGCAGCGATTACTAAGTCCCGGTCATTGTACTTGTTGAAGATTCCAAGTGTACCATATACCATTAGGGTAAAGAGTGTATGCATGGGGCATATGTAATATAACATGTATTCATTATTCAGAACAATGCAGCAAAATATCACCAAAAAATTAAGCCGCCACATCATCTACACAAAAAACAACATGACATACATCTCCAGCACTTATTTTGTTACAAACATTGTATTCATCCTAATTTAGCACTCATTTCAGTTGATTACCTGAGCAAACCTTGCAAGGCTGAAATCTTTTCTAATATAATAATAAGAAAAATTTCCGAATCCGGTCATCCATACATATGCAGCAATAAATAGACGAATTGCATTATAAATTTCTGTAGCACCAAAATAGTGGTACATCAAAAATAATACCTGGAAAATAAGAAGAAAACATAAATGAAATAATCCCTGAAAATAGTGGCACAATCATTGAACTTTTAAAATAACTAAAAATTACAAGTGATAGTGACATTGATAAGAAATCAAGCAAGAAAGAAAGTTTTAAATGCTTAAATAGTAGGATATGATTCAATGAAAATTAAAGTTGTTATAAAAGAATGTGGATGAATATTAGAATATTTTAAGATATATCTAACCAGTAACTTTCTATGAGAACTAATGGAATATTTTATATAAAAAAATTAAATTCCAAGACAAGTACTCAAAAAAGAATTGTAAAGGTTTCATAAAATATTCAATGCAAGCCCTTGAGATTGAACTAATGACATCCACCATGCCTATATGGAGAGTACCCTAGGAGTCTAGAACTCATGTCTCCATGTGAAAACTTGGAATAATAAAAATATGCCAACCACCAGGCCCTAAACACCCACCAATTATAGTTGAAGCATTTGAACTCAAAATATAAATAACTTTGTTCATTCTTATGACGAGACTCAAAAGCAAACCACACAGCAAATAACAATTACATAACAGTAATGATTGTTTTGTAAGAATCTTTCTTTTCCAAGTGAGTCAAAACAGCCATTTATATTTTAAATATATCTAATGGATTGAGAACAAGAACATAACATCCTAGATACCATTTCAGCATTCTCAGGGCTTGAAATCAACTCACAAAAGAGCTCAATCATCTTCCCCAAGTTCTTTGAGGATAACCCTCTATTGCAACATTCTCTCAGACAACCAGAAACGGTTCTTAAGGAGGTTTTAAATGATATCAACTACTCCTTTAGGCCAAAGAGCTTCAAAAAGAGTTGCTGTCACCCTTTGAGACCTAGCACGATACAGATATGGGAGACCAACCTCCGGAGGCAGATAGCCTAGCTTCTATACTAGGCAATATGGCTGTGTGGAAAGTGTCAAAATGAGACTTGCTCTCATTTCCATATTTATATCTATATTTTATATTTTGTTGCTAGTTCTCATTGTACCAGGGCAACGCCCCTCATTTTTATAAATGAAAATTTTAACTGCTTCAAAATAATAAATAATAAAAACTCCCCATCTCCTATCTGGGGCAGCCTATAACAGGAAAGAAGAAAACACACAACCAGTATTGGAAAATTATCCAACCAATAGAGAACATGCTCAATGTCTCTCTTATGGATAGGAGGGAAATACAATTAGTAAATTGGATCCAAGCAGGGAAATACACCTACTGGGCACAAAGTATTGCACTGCCGATTAGCATACCAATTTACATGGAATGGCAGAAAAGGAATACCTTGATCCTTGATTGCAAAGGCTGTCCCAGTCAAGAAGGCTGCCAATATCTGGGGAAAACAAGATATCCTGGCTAACTGGATACAAAAAAGATGCATAAGGGGAGATGGATTGCAAAATATCATAGTTAAGCTAAGCATAGACTCCGCTTAGTGGAAAGAGATTATAGGCACAAAGGAACTTATCACCCAATGCATAGAATGCAGAGCAGTCAAGCAGGTAACTCTGGCACTTGGAAAATATGGAATGGAAAACAAGACCTTTGAGCTATCATAGAAGCCTTAAGATCTAAATCTCCTAAGGATATATTTGCCAATGACATATGGTCCGCACATGCCAACAAAATTTTGCATTATTAAATGCAGAAATAACAAACAGATCAAAACCTTCCAAATGCTTAATGCTTGGAGAGTGCAAATTCAGGCCACTTGCTTACTGTATGGGTAGGAACATGAGTCTATAAGCCATCTATTTTTCAATTGCCCCTACACCAGATCCTTACTGCTCAAAATATCAGAATTTTTAAACAATGTCCTTGGGAAAATATCTAACACAAATGCACCAACCCTCGTCCACCAGGATATATGACTTGGAAATATTATAGAAGCTCTCCAAAAATTGACACACCACTCTATGGAGTCTGCAATGGAAGCGTGCTTGGAGGGGCGTTTTTTCTTGCGCTTTTCCTAGAGTGGGTGATCGAGCGGGTTCAGGTAAAGATCCGCCCGATTACCCAATTACATGTTTTATTTCACTTATTGTACTTTTTTCTCTTTTTACCCATCTATACTATTTTAAATTAAAAATCCATATCCCTCTTTCACAAAACCCTAAAAATCTAAAATATTTAAACCTATTTGTTTCTCTCCATCCTCTTCATCTGGCCGAGCGGCCACCAACCTCGCCGAAGTTAACCCCCATTCTCGCCGGAGAGGCGGAGAATGCCTCATTTTCGCGAAGAGAGTTGCTGCTGCCCCCTCCTCTCTTCCCTTGATTTTGGTAAGATTTTCCCTCCCCCTAAGCCCCTAACATCGCCAAACGAAGTTTAGCGGATTCCGGCCAACCTCTTTTTTTTAATTTAAAATTTAAAATCTGTTTATAGCTTCATTCGTTTATTCCTATATTCGTATTCCATTTAATTTTTTTATAGGTTTTATATGTATTTATATAGATCATACGTATTTTTTAAAGGTATTTATCAAAATACTGCTGGCACTTTAAACGTGCTTAAGTGCTCAAAGTGAAAAGGCGTCTCCTGAAAAGTGGAGGCGCATTTCGCTTTTTTAAACCATGGTTATAGGAGAACTTACTTAGCACATCTGATCTGAGAATGAGAGGAATAGAAGGCTATGACACCACACTCTAAGGCCACCTAAGGTATTGTTCTTTGAAATTATTAGGGATTCAAGACTCTTTTTCAGACCTGAAATCTTTAAGAAAAGTTGTGGTTCACAAATGGAGAAGACTATTATGCAGGTTTAGGAGACAAACCTCCTAAGGCATAGCTTCTAGTTACTACATCACTAGGAGAAGGTCGATGGAGTGGGAAACCACTCTATTCCCACCCACCCATTCATTTCCTTATCTTTTCTATTTTAAGGTATCACCTTTCATTAATAATGAAAAAATTACTGTTTGCAAAAAATAAGAACATAAAATCTTCTGATGATATCCTCGGCCCACTGGAAGCAGCCCAAGGATGACAACAGTGACCTGGCCCATACAACGACCTGAGCCCGACCCGAATTCGGCCAAAGCCCGACCCCAAGCGGGAGTTCAGTAGCGCCTAGGTCCGGCCCGATAGTAGGGCAGCGGCGCTATTAATACTGCCTATCTCAAGGTAAACAGTAGGTTTTCATCAGCCTACAGTACACACTAGAGGGAGAGAGAGAATTATGATCGACTGTAACGGCCAATCATCAGTCTTGCGTCATCATCTTCAAACCAAATTGTTGGCATAGTGTAAAATAAACAAAAACCAGGGTGAAAAAATTCTACTAAAAACAATAAAGCTTTGATTGAAAATTTAAATGAAGTGAGAAAGAACCAGATCAGAAATAACTGGTAAGTATTAATAAGTATTGAGAAAAATCAACCTGCATCCATCCCTTCCATTCCTCTGTCTGGTGTCTGTTCAAAAATAAAATGGATTTTCCAGAAAATGATGACTTGTCACTGTGAACCTTAAAGGAAGTTATAGCTGCAACTATAATAAGAAGAAAGTACAGAAAAAAGAAAATATCCCTGTTGTAACTCTGCAAATAAAGACAAACATCGCACTTGAATGAAAAATAGATCTAAACATTAATACGGTTAAGAATATCAATTTTCTTGTATATACCGTTTGAAAACAAGAACATATTCAGTTCATAAAAGGGAACAAGTGCATTATAAAATGGAAAATCATAATACCTCCGATCTAAGCAAGTAAGCAAACCGCAAAAAAATATTCATGCACAGTATATCAGTGGTACCCTAAATAATTATAATATCAGTCTATAACTTTCTATTACTATTTCCAGGAAGAACCGGTGTAAACTCACATGTTCCTTACTGATGTAAAAAAAGATTTCTTAAGAAAACAAGATTACAAGTACATAATTACCAAATTAAACTCCCATCACAAAAATCTGGAATGTAACATATGGAGCTATAAACTAAAAGATATTCTTTTATACAGTGATTGCTTTTTGATCAGATACAAAATAAATATTCTGCAGTTGTCAATTTAAATTTCAACCAGCAAAAAATCTGTACCAAGTGGTCCAGATCATGAAATAGCATGCACATTTTGTGGGGATTTGTTATTTTCCAGTTTTTATTCAATATTGGATCTTTATCATTGACTGTAGTAATTTTTTTGAAAACTTCTTTTTAAGTGATGATTGCACAAAGCTTAATTGCATAAAAATGAAATCATTGAAAAAATATATTTTGAGGAAAAATAATAATTAAAAAATATAACAATTATTTGTTAAGTGGCTGGAACCTAGCCTAAGCTTCTGAGCCTCAGGTAAGTGTTTGTTCACTTTGGTGGAAGCCTTTGCACCTTAATAACAATTAACGATGCAAGAAGCATAGAAAAATAAAATATTAGACATGGAAAGCCATATAACTTTCAGTTCCATGATCACCATTTATTCAAATCTTAAGTAGAAAAAACTTCATTGAGAAATAAAGAATTACCTTTGTTGACTCCCCAAAAACATCTGTCCGATCGCATAGGTAAAAGTAGGCCATCAATAATCCAAACTCAGATCTACAGACAGAATATTATGAGGTAAGTTTATGAGGTGAAATTTTTAACAAGTGCACTCTGTCAACTTACATGGCTCTCAATGTTAAACGATTCTCTAAAAAAAAACTTTCATCCAATGAGAACAATCTGAGAGAGAGAAATACCAAAATATAATATAACCAACTATATTAGATGGGAAGAAAAAAGAAATGTGATGTATATTGTAAATTGTAAATGAAGAAATACCAAATAACAAACCTAGCAAGATTTGATGTCACAGATGAATTTTGACTTTTAGATGTTGCAGTGTGGAGACCTCCTTCTAATAAAACATGTTGCTCATCTTCATGGGACAAGTCCTTACCTAATTCAGTCAAATTAACATCCGAGGTTTTGCCACTGGAAAAATAATAAACTTGATAAAGACAGAGTATGTGAAGTAAAAGTAAGTGTTGACAGTCTAAAATTAGTTTGCACGTAAAGGTCTCTAAGTAAGGCTCAAGTCCATTTAAAAGTAATTGTTATATACTGATATTAGACAAAGCACTGTTAAGATTTTGCATCTGTAAATCTGTATAACAATGAATGACTCACGATGGCTTGGGAGATGTAGAATTCTTCTTGTACTCTAACCACTCAGTGTATAGATAAAGCACCCAAATTGGAATGATTCCGAGAGAAAATGACATCTGCAACAATTGCTTAGAAGATTATCAGGTGTAAAATGATTCCAAAAACTTATTTGGGATGTGATGAAAAAAAAGCCAGAAATAAGAAGATATCTTTTAAAACCCTAAATCAAACTACGTTTGAAACAAAGAAAAGCACCCACCCGGCACCAGTTGACCGACCAAATGCCCTAAATTTATTTTCGTGTGTGTAATTACCTGGCCGGGGGTTATAGGACTTGTGAGCGCCATTGCCACACACTCGAAAGGAATCTGGAATCAAATGCCTGTTTTCTGGTTTTGAAGCAAAGAGACGGATCCGATCTACATCTGCTGTCCGCGTCGGTGGATTTGATGTAAGTTGGAGACTTGGAGTAATGGTCGGTAGGTAAATCGGCTGTATATCCATGGCCCATAGCACGGCCTCACGCAGCAGCCTCGATGAAGGGTATTCGTGTAATTAGTTATGAAATAACAATCAATTTTTGATACTTAAATAATGATGGTTAATTGATTATATATCAATAATTTTATTGTTTGAAAGAAAGAAATCCCGAAAGACGTCTGAAAGACTAAAAAGAGTCTAAAATACAGTGAGGACAAGGTTATGTTTGTAATTTTCATTTGATTTTTTTTTAGCTTCCCATCTGGACCCATTTGGCCACACTGGGTATACCTTGGTTAACAGCAAACATCATGTAGAATCCCGGAGGTGCCACCGCTCCCGTAGCCGGTGCAATACATCCTATCCGATAACGATTTCCCGATGTTGTTGTCTGACCCATCTGTTGGGATTGTGATACGTTGAGTTTTAGCAGCCTTTGACCCATGGAAAATGAGTGAGTTGCGAAAGGAGCACTGCCTAAATTCACCTCCACCACTCCCAGCATTGCCAGTTCCACTGTGATCTCAATCTCGAAAGGTGTTCCATATACCAATTTCTCAGGGGCGAGTTCTATCTTTGGTCGATGGTTCGCACGCTCCGGTGATAGGTATTCCGGCGAAAACGCTTCCAGTCGTAATTCAGTAGGGAATGTGACGTTGTCTCCGAATTGATAAAAATGATGTGGATTGCTACCTGCGACTAGGATTCTACCGTCCGGAAGCAAATTTGCGGTGGAGTGGTACAGTCTTGGAACATCTGTTGGCGCAAGCACCGTGAACCGATGACCAAAGGGTTCGTTCGGTCTGTAAAGAACCGGGTTGAAGGAAGGAGTTGAACCTAATTCGAAACCCTGCGAACCTGCCTTTGCACCGTTTATTATCAACACATCGCCTGTAGGTAACATGACCATGTCTCCCATAATTCTCCCCCAAGGCATATCCTCCATTTTCCATGTGGAAGCCACGTCAGTGGCAGTGATTCGGCCGCAAGTTATCTCTGCAGGTGCCTTGGAGTCATGTTGCGCAAACACACCGTACCTTCCTGAACCTCCGCACACAATGACCTCTGCCGTAGAGTGATCGTCGGAGAGAGACAGCATGGCCGATGAGCCAGCTGAAGGATAATTCCTCGGCACACCTTTGAGTTCTGGGTAATATCGGATTACGGTATCGGTGAAGTGGTCGTAGAGTATAGCCTTAGTGTTGGCGAAAATGAAGAGATTTCCATCGGGGAGGAGATGTACATAAGGATACAGATTATCCATCTGGGCGTCCTTAGTCTCGCTCAAGAACGGAAATGGACGTGGTCCGGTGGTTTTAGTTTTACTTTTACTTTTGGTTTTGGGAGGAAAAAATTCCAACGACGGCGACGATCTTCCTCCGACAATGATAACCGAGCCATCGGGTAGAATTTGGTTGGTCGCATACCACCTTCCGGCAGTCAACTCATAGTGTTGTAACTCATTCCAGTCGAAAAGAGGGTCTTCGAAGTAAGGCGATGGACGAAGCGAGCGAATTCTTCGAAGGCCATCGTAGTCGCCGCCTGTTTGGAGAAGGGTGCCGTCGGAGAGAAACTGTCCAGATGAACACCAGGTGTCTGTGATGATGGACAAGGGACGAACACGACGGGTGGTAGGATCGAAGAGTGCGGAGTGTGCTGTACAGTCGTGGTGAGTTAGAAGGTCCGTGGGGTTGTTTCGGCACTGATTGGGTGGGAGAGAGAGACGTGAAGGGCCAATATCAGTGCGGTCGAGAAGGACAACGGTGTTGAAACGTGTAACCGCGGTGTGCATGGATGCAATACCGGCGTTCTCCACCAGAACTTCCCATGAACCAGGAAGAAGTAGTTTCTGACAGTCACTGCATGTTGTGACGAGAAATAGAAACACGATTTCAAGTAGAATTCTTCTCATTACTGCCACGCCCAACTTCAGAACACGTTGTGGCTGGCTTAAAACTTAAAAGTATATGGACTTGCCGAACTTAAGTTTGGAGGAAAGTATAATTTGTGGGTCCTTTTTATATTATCTTCCCACTCATTCCCTTCAGGGGGAAGGACCCCACATTTTCATAAACATATTAAGTTGTCTAAATATATTATCAATTTTTCCTCTTAAATCTCAAAAGTCAAAACCCCAACCAGGCATCATCTGATCGTACATTTTCAACAGCCAAGCCAAACGATTAGCACCTCGCATTTTACACTGAAACGAAAACGAATTTATACATAATTACATATCCCACACACACAGCCACACTCATCACTGTATATATATGTGATGTTCGCTGCGGTTTCTCATCTTATTCGTCGGATTTGGAATGGCCCTGCAGAACAACACCGACCCTGCGATGTCGGAACTGCGATTCCTTCGTCCATTCCGGGGAATCGCGATGTCGGAACCGCGATTCCGTTCGTCGCCGAATCGGGGTTCCATTCAGCGAAATCGAGGTTCTTCGCGGAATCGCGAGTTCACCATCACAGAACTCGCGATGTCGGAACCACAATTCCGCAGAATGGATCCACGAGATTACAATCGCGGAATCACGATGTCAGAACTCGCGACGATATCGGAACCGATTCCGTCCGCGACAAACTCCACCCACCGCGATGACCGAACTCCACGTGGACGGTGAGTTCCGATGTCCACAGCGAGTCCTTGCCAAAAACGCAGCCTATATTTACATAAAACAACGCTGAATACAAAAATTACTTCACATGTGAATTTCACAAGGAGTCGGACTTTGATTTCATAGACATTGAGACAATAAAAAGAAAAACTCTAAATAGGACAGAATTGGTTAATCTGTTTACCAGCAGCCCAGAGCCTTTGGTTACCACCACCAGCTCCCGTTAGGGTGCAGTAAACCATGTTGGCATCATATCCAATCCAACCCTCACTCAATAATTTACCAGTAGCGACGCTGTACAGAGATATCTTGTTGGATCCATGACCTGTTGTGGCGACACCCATGCCATTGTCAACAAAGGCAGGTTTGTATATCTGGTTTGTCCCTCCTCTCCCAGATCTGAAATCAGACACATGACCACCTTCCATCATGTGAACAACTGAGTCAGAGGAATTCTTCCTTACATCGTAGAGAACCAGTCTGGTATCTTTGCCAGAAGAAAGAAGAAGAAACTCATTTGAACAACACCATTCTACAGTGTTTACGGCACCAGGGGAATGTCGAGATTTTACTGTCTGACTACAAGATTCTAGTGGAATGTTTCCATCAGCTCCGCAATCGGCAAGTTTATGCGGTGATCCGAAACAAACGCCTCTTACAACTCCTTTGTGATGTCCGGATATTGTGCGCTCGGCAACCACCTCACCGCTGCTGCTCATCTTCCAAATCCCAACTGATGAATCCTTCGAAGCCGTCGCAATCGTATGGCCACACTTGTCCATACCGAAAATACCATTGCTGTGCAATCCCTTTGATTCTGCGACAATCAGAGGCGACTTTGACTCAACTGCAGACTTACTGGTATCCCAGACAATAAGCTTCCCATCGTTTGAACTGGATACCAACATCATCGGATTGTCATCGACAAATCTTACTCCTGATATCCAACTCTTGCTACCTCTCCAACTCATCACAGCTCCTGCTTCATGTTGTTGTTGATTTTCTTGATCTATTTGTTCTTCCATATCTCCCCCGAATATCAGATAGGAAACATCCAAAGAGTAGATTTTGGTTAATCTCGTATCACGCATGGTCTTCCCGGTTAATCTGAACCCTGAAATAGGCCCGCAACTAGGAAGAAGTGAGGGATCTTTAAACGAAGAATGATCGCAGGAGTATTGAAGTGCAGAGGAGTCAACATATGCCACCAACGGTGACTCCTCGACATGTGTTTGGACAGGAGAGATCGCAGGAGTATCCTCATCTGGCGAAAGAGAAGAATGTATGCGTTTCCTAGTGCTGCGGCGAAGCGGAAGAGTCGAATCGGCGCTTTTGTTGGATTTCTTGACAGATTTTTCTTGCCTTTTGGGGATCGGCGATGTGATTCCGAGGCTTCGTAGGAATTCTTGATTTCGGCGGATGTTGTCGTCCCGCTTCTGCTCGTATTCCAATGGAGGGGTTGAGGAGAGCGAAGGGTTTTCGAGCTTTGAGGTGGATGAAGAAGACATGAAGGCAGACCCAAGTTGAGGAGCAAAACTACAAAAAAGGAGTGATAGACGGACGGGAGAAGTTGGGAAGAAATGGGATTTAGGGTTTAAAGATGGATGATAGAGGATTGATTTGATCCGCTAGTAAATATTATTTGATCCAACTTAGTCAGTCGGGGTTCAAACATTAGTTTTTCATAATTTAAATCGGTCCACCAACTTAGGCAAATCCTTCAGAATTGGTACATATTTCGTATTTGAAATATTTAAATGCATGTCACATTTAACTAACTGTTGAATTTATTGATAGATAGACATCACATTTATTAACACACACACACACATATATATAATATATATATTTGTAGCTGCAGGGAAACAACCAAACATTACAAACTCATGCAAATCATCCATCTCTTAGCAACACCAGCACTCATAATCGTCGCAGCATCTCCTGCCACAACCATGGTGGTATGGGTAGCCGTGATGGTGATGGTGGTGATAGTAATGGTGGTGGTGGCCATGGTCGTATGGGTATCCACCGTCATAATATTTCTCATCACCCAAACCTTGGTTGGCTACTTTATCAACGACCACGTCCGTGGTTTTCTCATTCAAAACCTTCCTCGAACCCATTTTTGCTGCTGCATGAAATGAATATATATGTAGACGTAAAAATAATATCGGTGATCCAATAAATTTATCGATAAATTATGCTCTCGTAAAATAAAAATATACACTCACCGTCGTGTTTAGCAACAACTGCTACATTGGCCGTAGTTGTTACGAAGAAAGAGACAAGACAGAAGAGGGCAAAAGCTCTTGTGAGATATCCCATCGCCATCGGTGTTAATTAGTCAGTGAGTAGAATGAAAAGAATTCCTCGATCGATATTTATAGGTCGAGGCCGGGAGTGGTGATTGAGCCAGCGGGTCACACTCATCATTGATCAAGATTAGTTGGTTGGCGGATAGCAGATACAAGGGTGGGTAGCTTTAATTCAATTTGTTTGACTCTAGATGATCAATCGAGATCGTATACGGTAATACAGCAGTTGCGCCCACTTATCCTTATTAAAAAAAATTAATATATATACAGGAAACTCATCCGCCAATTTATCCTTATCTCTCACTTACTCTTTAGCCATTCCTTTCTCCATCACATGCACAGATGCACTCTATCTTCCTTCCTCTTCACTTTCAATATCTCCCTCACTGAACAAAATAAAATAATGGATTGCACAACCGTAACTTATAAAGGTGAAAATTATTTTTACTTTTCAATCACAAATTCCTCCGTCCTAAATCTGGCAGCTTATTTCATATCAGGTTGTACCTAGTTTCAACAAAGACAATCTGTAAGTCGATCTCTAATAATGTTCTTCCCACGAACATCAGCCGGTGCATGTGCTCTTGTTTTTTTATACCGGAGATTACGCTAATACCATAAGTGTCAAACTAAGACCGCCAAAGCCTCCTGATGTAGCCCCCCAACAGGGCCCTTATGACCGAAATGATTAATGGATGCTCGTCGGCAGCGACGAATCCAGAAATTTTTTTATCCAGAGGCTAATTTTAAATCATTTGACCAAATTCAAAAATAATTTTTTTTCAATCCAATTGTATTCGACGATATGTCGTATTTTGGTACCTATACATATTATATATCATTATTACTAACACTAAAAAATAAATTGTTTTCAACATATGTCAATAAAATATTATTCAACCAAACATCATCCATACGATTGCGACAACTTGATTTCACAAGATTTATTTTGCTGAAAAAGATCTTTTCCCTGAAACAGTCACAACTGATAATGTGAGTGTTAATTTTAACAAACGAAACAACAAAGAAAATACGATATATTTTTTCTTCTCAATCAACTTTACGGTCAAACTTTTCAATTTCATTCAAATTCGAAAGTTTCATTTGTTTTCGAAAATAAATAACAACATAAACAGAAAACAAAATCTTTTGAAATGTTATATTCAATCCATGTTCATATTTGTCAAACCACAATACACAAAATTTTCTAAATTAATTTTTGTTCGACGCAAATTCATGTTGGTGTGGTTGACAAAGTTTCTTTTGTATATAATATCTTCTTATTTGATCTCGGTTATTTGGATGGTAGTCATTTATCTTTTTTCGCAATACTTGATCGGAAGGTAATTTACTTACATTGAGTGACTCTCGAGATAGTTGGCGAATGTAGGGAGATTTGGGAGGACTTGAGCCCCTCCAAAAAAATAATATATGCAATACCCCTAATTAAGGCCCTAACAAGTCAACAACCATTTAAAACTTATAATAATTTTAAATATTTATTTTTAAAGTATTTGTAATTAATTTTGTTAAAATTTTAAGGGTAAACTGTAATTTTGTTTTTAAACCATAATCCTATTAATAATTCATTTATTATTATTTAATATTTATCCCAATTAGTCAATTATCCCACTTGTCTATTTAGAAATTTTAAAATTTTGTTTTCTCCTCCGTCCCCCTCCATTCTTTTTTATGTCTCCACTATCCACAACTTCTCAGGATCATAACTTCACACCTCCATTCATTTAATTCTTGACTTCTCTTTTTCTACTTCACGAGTCCGTGTGACACAGTTCCACACAGAAAAAAACAAAGATATTTTTTATCCACATTCTTAATTTATTGTAAAAATTTGTTATTAATTTATATTCTTTTTTTACATAGATAATGCAATGAACAAATTTGTAATAAAAAAATCTATAATAAATCAACCAATTTTAACTCTATTGTTTAATTTAGAATAAACGGTTATAAGATCACTTGGCTGAATCAAAACGTAGGGTGTGGGGTGTATATATCGCATGTGATCACACCTCTTTTTTTTATTTGAAATTTATATATTAACAGATAATTTTAACTTTAAAAAAAATAGATATTAGATATGTAATTTAATACAATATAGTAATTTAAATTATAATTTTTATAATATGTATTATAGTGGTTTAATTATTTAGTAATTAAATTATACTAAACAGTCTAAATTAACTAAAGTTAATTTTAAGAATTGATATTTTTATAATTTAAAAGAAAATCACCAGTTCTTAGTTAATAACTATTTCAGGTTTATAATTTAATTTATTACTTCAAAATTTAAAATAACTTTTTAAAATTTAATTTGTAACTTTTAAAAAATTAATTTTTAAGTATAATAATTTGACTTAACACGTTTTGTTTAATTTTTTTAGTACTTTACTTAATCATAGTTTAAATATAAATATGTATAAATTTTGATAAAACCCCATATGTTTTTATTATTCTATTTGGTAGTTTACAAATGATGGAAATTCTCTCATTTTTAAAAATAGAGAAATTTCTGTCATTTTAGTCTTTAGATTAATAATTTTCAATAAAAAATTTCATAAATAGTGACAATTTCTTTTATTTTTAACTCTGAACAAAAATGACGAATTTTTTTCATTTTTGATACGTCATTTTAAACCCATTTTCAGAGTATACTCCATGTTCCCTCCTCTCAGACGCAAGGAGAACTTCATTAAAGTCGTCAGCGATGAGCCATGGTTCCGCGACAGTTAATGGAATTACACGATGGTCTTCCCATGCATAATAGCTTTCTTTTCCTTCAGAATATACGGCCCAAAGTAATTTATTTGGATCGGATCAAATAATAATATTACTATTGATTGCAATGGACAAAAAGTCATTATAGGATAAAATCTTATCGGACCCAATAATACAATGACTTAATTTACTTTACATTATTAGGTTAGTGTAAATATCTCTAAACAATTTTAATCTATACTTTACTTTTATATTTTTTTCTCAATTAATCACAACCAGGATCTGTTTCCAAACCTCTTTTTTTTAATAACAGAAGGTACCTCTCTACCGATGTAAAGATGTAAACCTTCAAATAATATACCAGAGCCACATAATATATTATCGAGTAAATCTAAATAAAAATGTACAAATTAACACTACAAAAAACCAGCGCAGTTCTGGCGGCCAAGCCGACGAGATGCCATCGCCGGAGTTGCTGTCGCCAGAATGTCTAAATACCGGCGGCCTGGCCGCCGGGAAAAAATTTTGGATTCCGATTTTAACAGAGATTGTCCCGGCGGCTTAGTCGCCGAAATTTTTTTTGAAAATTATATCCCGGCGGCCTGGCCGCCGGCTGTTAATTTTTGAAAAATAATTTTCCGGCGGCCTGGCCGCTGGTCAATATTTCCCGGCAGGAAAAAAAATTTCCCGGGAAGAAATTTCTGGCGGCCTGGCCGCTGGTTCACTTTTGAAAAATAAAAAAAAAAATTAAAATTAAAATTAAAATTAAAATTAAAAATAAAAATGAAATTGAAAATAAAATTAAAAATGAAATTGATATTGATATTGAAATTGAAGTTTAATAATTAATGTACAACAAAAAATAACTTCGACAATCACTAATTGTACTTCTTCTTTTTTTCGCTCTTTTTCTTTTTTTTAGTTGCGACCACCTTTCGTAACGCCTCTGTCGTGAATATTATCGATCTTCCGCGCGGCGGCTCCTCTTGTGGCGTCGTAGTTTCTTGCGTTGGTAGTTGAGTAGGCGGTGCGGCGGCTCTAGAAGATGACGCTCCAGGAGTATAAATGTTCTGCCCTGCATCGCTGTTGAAGATTGGCGGAAACTCCGGTAAGCGCATGTTCGGATTTTGAGCGAGCATTGCAGAGTTGTATTGTTGGAAAAACGCCATTTGACGAGCCATAAACTCTTCATTCTGACGAGCCATAAACTCTTCATTCTCACGAGCCATCTCCTCTTTCTGAAGAGCCATCGCTCTCGCGACAGCCTCGTTGACCTGATCTTGAACATCTGCTGCGGTCATTGTATCTTTTCCTTTGTCACTGCAGAAGTTCCCCACATTCATCCGATGCGTTGTCTTTTTGCTCAATGAGGAACCAGTTGTTCCTAATATTCTTGATTTCTTCGAGCTTCGACCGATAAATTCGGTTATAGCAAATTGGATTAGAGCCTAATGAAAAAGAAAACATGATAATAATTAATGTAAATATAACTATTGAATTGTATTGGAAAAAATATGAAATAATTACCGTGTGATTCATATTTTCTTGTTGAGCCATATTTTTGGCTTCTTCACTGTCTATCCATTTAATCGCTTTAACCACTCGTTCGTCTTTTGGATAAGCTGCCTTTATATTGAGTTTCCAAGTTTCGATCTCATTTAGTCCCTTTTGTTCCTGTAATATTAAAATTAGGAAAAGAAAGAAAAAATTAAAAAGAACTTGAAAGTAAATATGAAATTAAATAATTTACTTACAGCTTCGTAATTTCTTTCCGCCAGACTCTTCGAACCTAAACTGTGTGTTGTTTGTTTAGCCCGATTTCCTTTGTTAATTTGTGAAATTTCCTATATTAAGTTAAAATAAAATAATTAAGTTAAAAAGAAAATAAGTTATTAAATGCAATTAAAAAGAAGAAATGAATTAATACGTACTAATCCCCTCGGTGATCTTCTCTCCATCAGTTTTTTTAGAAATTGGTCTTTGATGATGTAGTCGGGTAATGTTCTTATAACCTCTTCGATTGTCAGATCTTTGTTATTATATTCATCCAATAACGAGTTATAAGCGTTTCTCCATAATTTGTTTAACCTTTCATTGACACGTCGATAACCAAAGGTTGACCCGCTGTAATCAAATTCTCTCTGTTCGATGAATAATTATAACATTAATTAATAATTAACTATAAAATCTATAATAATAATTAAATATTATTAATTAATAAACCTGAATCGTTTCCATCGCCTCATCTATGTTTTTCTGGTCTTGTTCA